>JZKD02S1873845.1:106869-136931 GCA_000966675.3 Picea glauca
GGCGGCGCTCCTCAAAATAGTCACGACCGTGACTCTGACGTCTCCCTTTGAAGTCTTTTCCATCTTCCCGTGCAGGCGCGCACGACGAGGTGCGGATGCTCCTGCATCACTTGTCAACCCTCCCATACCCAAACTTGGCAAGCTACATAAGGTCTTTAAGAAGTTATTTATTTTGATGAGGTTGTTTTTTATGCACATGCTTAGGTGACTATTTTATTGAATTTATTTAATCATCACAATAAAATTGACTTGAGATCCCTAGAGGGCGTATTCATTTTCTTTGCAAGACATTGTTTGGTGGAAAATTTTGGAAGAACAAGCCTAGCTTGGGCTTCCTTGAGGCTTGAGTGCCATCGGTTGGATACATTAGCCCAGACTCCGGATGGTGATGAATTCCTTTGGAGTCTTGGAAGGTTCCTTGGAGGACCTCACTGATGCCCCTACTATACTAACATTCCTCCTTTGGAGGCCAAACATCACACTCTGAGGGTTTTGAAATCATGCGTTGGTCAGGGTTAGGTGGTGATGAGGACACATGGCATAATTTGATGATGAATAATGCATTGACTTAGTGGAGAGGTCCCTAGCACCTTAAAATAGTGCCTTTAGAGGCCCAACCTTTCATCCCCAACCTCAACGACTTTCCAAATATGCCAAATCATTTCCCTAAAGGGGTGATGTGATGATTTTTTTAGGTTTTTTATTGTGAAAATTCCAATTTTAAATTGTAAAGGGGATGTTGTTGTCCCCTTACTTTTTTTTTTACCTTAGGTTTTGTGGAAAAACCCTTATTATAGATTTTTGTATAAATAAAGATCATTTCTGTCTCATATGATCCTAACTCTCCCATTGTGAGAAGATTACATTGGCTAAATTCTCTCTATAATTCAGTATTTTTTGCATCCCTATCACTTGCAAATGATTTTTTGTGCATCTCTTCATGAATGGATGAGCTAACATGGTGTGCACCTCTTGGAGACTCTTGCTCTTGCCTATGGATGGTTTCTTGGTGAAACTATTGTTTAATCTTTCAACTCTCTTGGTTTTGGTAAGGAAAATGTGCATTCTTCTTTCTCTTTTCATGATATTATTGGTTAAAACCCTAGGAGGAGTATAAGTGCATATACCTCCATCAAATTCTCTTCATTTGATAATTTAAAAGTATTTTATTGCAAATTATCTTGAAGGAGTATAAGGGTGTACACCCTCCTCAATATACTTTGAGTTTGGTTAGAATTCCCTAGGGGGTAAGAGGGTTTACAACCCTAGGTATCTTGTTGATATAAATTGTGTTTTGAAGACTCTGTTCACCCATTTTTTAAAAAGGCCCTAATATGAAATCTGCATTGGAGATATAAATTGTTTGGTTTGGTAAACATGATTTAACGATATATCAATATTGTTCAATTTGGAATCTATTGTTGATGCTTTGAGGTTGCTAAAGCCTCTAGGGAATCTTAGTCTACTTAGTCTCTTGGGAGATACAACTAAATTTAAGTTACAGACATGAATTCTACAACAAATCACTCTCCTTTTTATTCATAACTAACATTTCAACTATCAGAATTTGCTAAGAATTTGTGAGCATAGTTGACTAGTCCTAGCGCATATTTTGGGTGGATTCTTTGTGACTTTTGGTGGATTATTTTTCTGTCATAAAAAATTGTTTTATAGATCCATAAGGCTGCATTTTTATATCAATGATAATTTTCTATGACATCCTTACATTAATGCTAAAGTTTTATTCTTTTATGCTTGAGTTGTACTAGTTTTTACTAGCTTATCTCTTGCATCATTTGTTAGAATTTTATCATCTTATATAGAAGATTTATTACTTATTTGTTGTTGATATATATCTCTATTGATTTCTTCAAATAGGGAAAACAATCTTAACTTGATTTTCCACTTAACATATAGCTTGTACAATTGGATTTTCTTGTGTTTCGGGAAGGTACAAATAATTTAAGCAAGTACTGAAAGAATTGGAAACCCTAAACCACTTCCAAGATGTGTCATCAAATCCATATTCCACTTATAAACTTGAACTATATGTGTATTCATTTCATCATCTCACTTTATGTCTCAATTCCCCCTAGGGACACTTGGTATTCCCCCCTTGAGATGATCACTTCACCTCTAAAGTGGTGAGAGTACCTATTTGAGTTTATAGTGAGTAGGTATTCTCCTAGTTGTCTTCATATTGTGTTTTTGTTCAATATTTTCCCAACCTACACTTTGCACGATAAGATTTTGGTGTCGTTTCCGGGGAGTATTTTGAATCCTCCTTCATTCCCTAATGACACTTTGGAAAGATACCATCCCAAATCCTTTAGCCATAGCTTTCATGGTGATTCCACTTGAAGGACGTTCCCCTTCCACCCTTGTGGAGATCCTAATAAACCTCATATCACGAATCCACCTTTCCAAAACCCACCTTTCCTTATTTCACCCTTTCCATCATTTGATGAGCCTTGATCTCATCTGACAAATCCATTGATATGTCTTCTCATTCGATGGTATTATGGAACCATGGGATGAAACCTCATCCATAAAATGCCATACCTTGAGAAGGGAACTTTTACAAATGGAAATGGAAAATGATGCTAATGAATTTGTTGAGGATCTAATGAATCATGTTAAATATTTATTTCAAAAATTTGTCGAAGAACCAATTTCTTCATCCTCAATTGCCCTTGAGGATGAAGAAATGATTGAAGGACAAATATATGAATAAAGTTACCAAGAATTTCCCGATGATGTTTTGCATGTTGATGATTCAAACAAGAAATTTGTTGAAGATGAAGTGTTTATACCTAATCTTCCTTTTGATGGAGACATACAAACCTTTGTTCCTCTTGCACATCAATAAGAGAAAATGTTGAGTTGTGACCCTTTCAAATATCTTGACAATACTTTATTCCATGAATTTGTAGGTGAAGACGTATTAGAGGATCCCTTGGATGCGACAAACACTTTTGGAAAAGGGAAAATAAAGAACTATCTATTAAGGATCAAGCCTCTTATGATGAAGAGGCGATAGATGACCATGTTGATAAAGAGAAAGAAGATTTATTGTGAAGTGCAACATGTTGAGAATCCTCATGAGAAATTGTTACCTTTTATCCCACTTGATGAAGTTGAGGTTGTCGAGCCCTACTCTCCTCCTGTACATGAAGTTGAAGAAGAAAATGGTCTGAATGATGAAGAATTTGAATATCTAGTTGAAGCTTCCCCAATCTCTACTATTCGTGCACACGAAGACATAGAGATGGTTACTTTCAATCATAATCATGGTCTTATGAAATAATCCTTGGATATGGTTGATGAGCATATAGACACATTCATACAGACTTGGAGACGTAAATGGGATTTTGGTCATCTCATTTTTTATAGAGACCCCATTTACGACACTGAGGGTATATCTGAAGCAAAGAGGGTTGAGGTATAATATTTGATGCATGACCTATCATCCCCTTGGGACCAAGATCTTCTCACAATATCATTCTATATTCCCTTGAGCCGGATTGGCTCTTTCAGATTCCCTACTGGAATCTCCTTTTGTTCGATCCACAAGTCCTTTCTTTTTCGTAGCTCACAATCTCGCGAGTTTGCGAGTTGTGACTCTCGACTCTTCCTCTCCAATCTCGCGATACTCGAGATCACGAAATGGGTATATATCTTTCTTCCATCAGTGCCCTCCTTGCATGACAGTCGGCTAGGATAAATGCTGGCACTTCTCTCCTCTCACACCTTCACGAGTTCAAAGGTCCAACCTTGGCACCTTTCTTTCTCGAACCCCCGAGAGGCGATGTTGACTTTTCTCCTCTCATTCTTGCTACTCACGACTTCACGAGTCGAAGGGTCGAGCTCACGTACTCCTATCTCATTAATCCCTGAGACACAAGAAGTCAACAGGGTGTTGACTCCTCCCAATATGTGACGTGTGTCCGACTGTCTATTTTCCCGGGCCCACCTTGTGGTTCTTCCACATGTTTCCTCCGTACCTCGGCTCTCAGCACTTCGTGACTTCTGATGTTGCAAGTGACTCCTTTTAACCTATAAAACCCTGAATGCATGAAATGTGATGGGGTTCTTGATCCAATGGTTCTCCCATCCTCTAGATCCAACGATTATCCTCGCTCCTCGCGATCTCACCTCTGGCGACTTGGAGCACCCAACCTTTGGGCTCTCACCTTGTGAATATCTGAGTTCACGAGATCTGTAGATCTCTGCCACCTATCCTCCTCAGATGGACGGCTATGATTTTCTCATGACTTTGCCACTCGCGAAGTTGAAGGACTTCCTCTTCTGAACCCTGATGTACGAATCCCCGATACGGGTGATCTCGTGAAACGTGTCCTTCTTCTAATGAACGGCTCAGATTCCTTCTCTATTTCGGGGCTTCACCTTTCGTGATTTCATGAATCTTGAGGCAAGGCCTTTAGTTCTCCATCTCCTGAACTCCCGAATGTCGATATCCCGATACAAACTCCTTCTCAAAACTTTCACTTCTGTTGCTTTTCACGTGAGGTTTTAAACCTCGTGTAACTCCTGTCAGATCTAACGGCTATCGGTTGTTTGAGTAAGATTCGACAACTCAGGATCTCCTCTTCTCCTATGTGCTCTCCTGCTGCTCTCTAGACGTAGAAACTTTTAATGGTATAGATCCTTTTGACAGATCCGACGACAGTTGTGCTCCCTCCTGAGCTTCTGCTCTTTCTTCCGGTGCTTGGAAGATTTCCCAAGTGCTAAAGGCCTCGACCTTTTCCTTACTTATGCAAGATCTTCAGCTTTGAGTCTCACCTATATTCTTCAATTACATTGAATGGGCTGTCTAGTCCACAATCTGAATCTATATCTCAGCCTTCAAAACATTAAAGTCCTATCTACTCTACTCCTGTGCAAAGAACGACTTCATGGCTCACCAGCCTAAGACATTAAATTACATTCAAATTCAAAATTGAAGACGAGGGTTGCGCCTCTCTTCATCTTTGAATGCACACGTTGACGTGGCTAGATGGATGGCTGGCTGACGTGGAGAGATGCTCCTGCATCAATATTCAAAGGAATGGTCTCCATCCATGGATGATTCATATGTTTGGCATCCTAATGATGATATGATTACAGATTTTTTCTTAAAATACAAGGATGACCCATCACAACATTTTCAAGGTAATTTTCATTCATCCATTGGGATTTGTGATGCATATTATTTTCGGGATGTACACTTTCTCTATGAGGACTTTCAACCACTTTTGTCCTCGATTTTAGATGAACACTAGGACATGGCCATCCCAGAGAGGTCAAAATATCACCCTAAAAAGATAAAGTATTTTCATCTTGAAGCTTTTTATAGTGATTTGTGGATGAAGAGGCAATGTATTTCTTTATCCAGACATGAGACAATCCCTTCCCTATTTTCTTCTTTTCTGAGGAATAATCAAGATTTCTTCGAATCTCTCATCTCTTCTCAATGTTTTGGCAACAATGGTGTGCTAAAGGAGGATGAAAATGATCCATCTTACTTATAGGGTATCCCTCTTCAGAGATGTATTGATCAAGATTATGACCATTCACTCCAATGAGATTTCCTACCTCCCAACCATATCCATGAGTTTTATTCCATAATTTATTATTTGTCTACTTATGCTCATGATTATTTTGTGCTCAACTTATCCTTGTTGAATTGCAAGATTAAGCACAGGGGGAGATACCTTGATGAAATGGTTAATAGATGGTTGCACTGGTTATCTAACTTCACCTGACATCACCCATCACTAATCTTTAGGGCCCCAGGGCCTCAGGTAAGTAGGCGGGTCATATTTATTTCCTTGAATTTGCATCTTGATTTCTCATGGTATCTTAGTTCGATTTAGTATTTCATTTTTCTCTACTTGCATATTTCTTTCATCATATTACATGTTTAGTTTATAAATTGTTGAAAAAAAACTAAAATTTATTTTCTACATTAGTTTTCACTTATGGTTTTGATATATATGGATGAAGCGTGCTATAAATACCCTGGATTTTACAGTTTTATGTTTCAATTTAGGATCAAGTTCACTAGGATATGTTTAGTTTCTCATGCACTCTACGATGAGTACATGTCCCCAAGTAGGAGCCATACATTATCCTCAACTCGTAGGGATAACTAAGGATATGATGTCTTAAGGCCCTCAGGTTCCAGACATGGATTACTAAGAGACATCTTGACAAACATTGTATCTTGATCCATGAGGTATAAGCTAGTTATTATGGTGAGTGTCATTTCAATATTTGAGGCATTTGGTTTTGTTGCATTTAAAATTTCTTTGATTGTGTAACATCTACTTGGACATTATGATATTGGCGATGTTTCACCTTGATGGTTGACATTGTGTCATTGTAAGTGGTCACCATTAGGGATCGGTTTTTTATTGGAAGGTCCCCTTGATGAGTCATAATGTCATTCCTGACCATACTTGTAACTTTTAACACTTTTTTCCCCAATCTTTTTATCTTTTGGGTTTTCAAGTGTATTGACCCAAGAAGAGTTTGTTTCTAATTTCATGGGAAGAAGGGGTTGAAGGCCTAGAGGGGAGATTCATGGAAAAATATAAAAGTGTAATTATGAACAACCAAGATGCTCTCCCAAAGAGATATTGAGAAAAATGAAATGCTTCTCTGAAAAAATAAAACACCCGCAAAAGAAAACACATGACATAAATGTCCTACTTGATTGAGGGATTTAAACAAAGTGTGTTACCAACTAGACTATACCCCCATAGAACTATGTGTACTTATCCCTTCAAGTCAAACTACGTTTCTTCCCCCCAAGCTAATGGATTCACCCTATGGAGTACCTAGTGTTTTGACCTTAACTAATTAATGGAAATTAATGGGTTTGGAAAAAGGATACATTGAAAACGAAGGTGCATCACACCCTCTACAAAGGAAACCATAAATGAGACACTACGATCCCTTGTATGCCAAGAACCCAATGACCAAGAGTCTTTCCCCCATCCATATCATCGTTTCCACATGTCTTAGAAAGGGGTTCCATTCAGGAAACACTCCTTGACCTAGGGGATGATTCACCCAATAGGTCACCTTGTGAACCCTCCCATACCCAAAATTGGCAAGTTGCATAGGGTCTTTGAGAATTTATTTATTTTGATGAGGTGGTTTCTGATACACATGATTAGGTGGATATTTTATTGAATTTATTTAATCATCATGATGAATTTGTCTTGAGATCCTTCAAGGGAACATTCATTGTCTTTGGAGGACCTTGTTTGGTGGAAAACTTTGGAAGCACAAACCTATCTTGGGCTTCTTTGGGGCTTGATGCCCACAGGTTGGATACCATGTACCACACTCTATATGGTGAGGAAAACCTTTGGATTCTTTGGATATTCCTTGCAGGACCTTACCCATGCCCCTACTAGCCAAAAGTTATTCCTTTGGAGTCCAAACATTATGCTTTAAGGGATTTAGATCATGCATGGGTTAGGTTTTGGTGTTGATGAGGACACATGGCATCATTTGATGAGGAAGAACGCCTTAAATTTTTGGCTCTACGTTTCATCCCCAACCTCAACAACTTTCCAAAGATGCCAAAACATTTCCCTAAGGGTGTGACATCATGCTTTTTATGGGTTTTTATTGTGCAAAATCAAACTTTAAATTTTAAAGGGGAAAACGAAGGGTTGTTGTTCCCTTACTATGTGGTTTACCCTAGGTTTTGTGGAAAAACTCTTATTAGAGGTTTTTTTTATAAATAGAGATAATTTATATATCATAGGATCATAGCTCTCCCATTGTGAGAAGACTACATTGGTTGCAATTTTCACAAAAATTGATCATTTTTGGGATCCCTCTCTCCTGCAAATTATTTTTGGTGGATCTCTTGATGAACGGATGAGATAAGGTGGTGCACACCTCTTGGAGACTCTTGTTCTTTCTTATGGATGGTTTGTCTTGGTGAAACTAGTGTTTGATCTTGAAACTCTCTTGGTTTTGGTAAGGAAACTATGCATTATTCTTGCTCTTTTCATGATATTGTTGGTTAAAATACTGAGAGGAGTATAAGTTCATACACCTTCCATCAAGTACTTTTCATTTTCTAGTTTACAAATCTTTTATTGCAAACTATCTTGGAGGGGTACAAGGGTGTACACCCTCCTTGATCTACTCTGAGATTGGTTTGCATGACCTAGGGAGAAAGAGGGTTTACACCCCTATGGATATTGTTGATATAACTTGTGTTTTAAATACTTTGTTCACCCATTTAAAAAAACGCCCTGATCTGAAATTTTCATTGGAAATGTAAATTGTTTTCTTTGGTAAATGTGATTTAATGAGATATTAATATTGTGGAAGTTAGAATCTATTGTTGATGCCTTGAGGTTGCTAAAGCCTCTATGGTTTCTTAGTATACTTAGTCTCTTGGGATATACAACTAAATTAAATATACAACCATTAGGGATGCAACAAATCACTCTCTTTTTTAATCATAACTCACATTTCAATAGTCATAATTT
The DNA here is from genome assembly GCA_000966675.3 of Picea glauca. NCBI lineage: Eukaryota > Viridiplantae > Streptophyta > Pinopsida > Pinales > Pinaceae > Picea > Picea glauca. The sequence continues at coordinate 115,392 of JZKD02S1873845.1, forward strand.
GTTGAGAATTTGCCAACATAGTCTACTAGTCCTAGTGCATCTTTTGGGTGGATTCTTTGGAGTTTTGGAGGCTGATTTTTCTTTTGTGAAAATATTTTCAATAGATACATAATGCTACATTTATATCTCTGCATTAATTTTCTATAATGACCTTACATTGGTGCTAAAGTTTCATGCTTTGATACTTGAGTTGTACTAGTTTTTACTAGCTTATCTCTTCCATCATTTGTTATATTTTTAGCATCTTATCTGGCATATTTATTAATTGTTTCTTAGTGATATATATCTTTGTTTATTTACACAAATAGGGACAAAAACCTTAACTTTCTTGTCCACTTAACATATAGCTTGTACATTTGGATTTTCTTGTGTCTCGAGAAGGTACCAACACTTTCCACATGTACTCAAAGACTTGGTAAACCTAAACCAATTCTGAGATGATTCATCAAAGGAATATTCCACTTAGAAACTTGAACTATATGGGAATTCATTTCAACATCTCACTTTCCATCTCATTTCCCCCTAGGGTCACCCAAGATTCCCCCGTTGAGGTGATCACTTCACCTCTAAAGTGACGGGAGTACCTATCTGAGGTGAAAGTGGGTAGGTATTCTCGTAGTTGTCACCATCTTGTGGTTTGGGTCGGGCTTTCCTAGCCTACAATTTTCACCATAACAATATTATCAAATGATGAACTACTTTAAAATATAATGAATGCATGCATAAAGATATGAAAATGTGCAAACATGACAAGGATATATGCATGGAGTTTGATAGAAATGTCTTAATATATTGTTCCAAAAATTATGGGGTTTCTTTCACATAGTAGTATGGCATCCACATAAAGTTTTGTCATAGAAATAACATTATATATGTTCGAATTAATGTTTATTTTCTAGATTGGTTTGAGATTTGTTGGATATTGTTGAGAGATTCTCTCAACCACTATCTACATGTTTTTAATAAGTTATATCTGAGAGAAACTATATAAGTGTGATGTAGCTAAGTTGTAATGTGCATTTAAAATATTTTATGTGTATAATTGAGTGAGATGTCTGAGTGCTTTGGGCTCATCTCCCTCATGGCAGGGCCCTAGAAGATGAGAGTAGTATATATTACTTTGTTTTGTTTCCTTGTGTTTTAATTTCACTGCATGTAAAAGAGGCTGCTAGAGGTATATTCATGTGGTGAAAATATGTGTGTTGCTAGAGGTATATCCGCGTGGTGAAAATATGTGTGAAGAGAATTTTGCGTTGGGTTTTATAATTGTAGCGTGACTGCATGATTTTGGAGACCAAACCAAGAACGATCTCTATTCATATCTGTACAACCTGAAAATGTGTGGAGGAAATCATTGTCGACTGTGCATTATGAGTGAGGGCATACAATAGAGAGATTTTACTGTGAATTAAATCCACACATGTTTTGGTCACATGAAATATGGGTGAAGTATGTGTTTAGATACTCAATAAATATTTGACCAGATTTCAAGTGGAGGTGTTGCAAGGATCTTGTTCTTTAAAACTTGATGGAATAATTTGTTTTCCAACAAAAACAATTTTCTATATGGAGTTGTTTGCTGCGTGGAAATTAGATATTATAGATCTATTGAGTGGTGTTGAAATATGTGGTGAGAGTGCTTTATGTTTTGTGTATATTTATTAATTCTATATGATACATAACCAATTCTGTAACATAGTAGCATAATTCAAATTGGTGGTTCTTGTTGTATATGGTGCCACGAGAACATATTGTTGATGTGATTATGTTTATGGTCTGTTATAAAACTGGTGGGTCGTGTAAAGTCACGAACACCAATTACAATTTATCTTTGTGTAAATAACTAGTGGGTATTGTAGAGTCAAGAACATCAATGCTTATGTTTTTATATTTGTGAAGTGTTCAAGTTGCATGATTATCTTCTAAACACATTCAGTTCCCAAAAAAATTTCCTAGATAACTCGTAGATACAATGAGCTATGTCATCCGAAAGATGCAAGTTCATCCATAGAATTATTCATTTACTTCACTACTTATATGAAAAATACAATGAGATATATAATTTGTAAGAGTGAAGTTTGTCAATATTTTTAATCATCACAAATACGTCATCGATGGTCCAAAGCAATTGTGTCTTAAATGATTCAAGTTGGAACCTCAAATTTGTGGTGGAGAAAGAGTGTGGTCCATAAGATATTAGAGTGGAAGTGTTAGTTAATACCAGACCAAACATATGTGACTTTTATGTCTGGTATGTTTGAGTTTGGAACTTAGTTCCAATCACCGTGTTTAAGGAGGAGACATGAAAAACAGGCTGGAGATAATAATGAGTCAGAAAATCTAACTTATAGGTCACTTGCCCCACTCACTTGAGAACTGTATAAGAACCATAAAATGTGGGCGCCATTCTCTGAAAATGCTTTGACTGGAGTGAATTTTTCCTATAAGGTTTCAATCAAAGAAACACTTGGTCTCCTTCAGCAAATTGATGTTCCAAGCAACCTTGATCTGCTTGTTCTTCATGTGATTTTGAGCCATGACCAAATTATCTTTGAGGGTACGGAGAATAACCTCTCGAACTATAAGTGCTTTTTCAACCACTGGGACCTTCAATACTGATCTATGTGGATATTGGTTTCCACCTAGCTATTTCAACTAGATCAAAATAGTCTTAGGGAAATTTACTATGTTTAGCATTTTTTTAGTTCCTAAACTTTCTGGGCCATTTTGAGGGCCTAAATGATTTTTTTTCAGGACAAAGAACCTCAATGTTATCCAAATGATCATATTGAATCCCTAAAATGAATGTCCTCGATGATACCTTTCCAACAACATATTCTTCACCCAAAACAAAGATCGTATGCCAAGTTTACGCCTGTGGGATGTTGATACACCAAACTACCCAAAATAGGGTCCACAAAATTGTTTGATTTTCATCTTGTGAGGTTATGGTTTTACATTTTATTTTTGTTAAAAAGGTCTTTGGAGCCTCATTTTAAGAATCATCTTCTTGTGAATGTTAGTGGCAGTCATATCTCCTCTCAAATCTAAGCTTCCACCATTCTAGTGAATCTTTCACTCTGTATTTCTACAGTTTTGTACATTTCGATCATTAATAGAAATTGTGTATTAATGTATATCTATGCATCTTGTTATATATATGATATATATCTATTATATTATTATATCTCTTTTAATATCTTTGTATATTTCTATTTTATATCTCCACTCTCATTTCATGCCGAAAATAATGTGGATCAGTGGTATCAGAATAGGCTGCTCTTGATCGTTTTTTAGTGCATGTCTCCGACAATGTCCAGTTATAGAAAGTTGGGTATCGAGCTTCTCTCTCTTGAGGAAAATTTCTCTCACACACCCAAGAAACCCTCCATGGTGGGAAAAAAAAATAACGACAGAGCAAACAATTCATCTATTGCTTGAGAAATATCTCACACAACATAGGGACGAAATGATGGAGAATTTTCCCCACATACTTCAATGCCTACCAATAAAAACTAATGCATATTCATCAAGAATGAAATTTGGAGGCACCTCTCCTTTCAAGGTACAAGTTAATTTTGATCTTCCCCTATTTGAAGGACATATAGATGAGGATGCCCTAGAAAAATGGTTAAATCTGCTAGAAGGTTATTTTTTTGTTCACAATTTATCCGACAATGAAAATATCACCTTTACACTCCTTACGGATCTCCCTCATGTCAAACATTGGTGAGAAACTTACTTGTAGCAAATTTCCACAGATGAGTCTAGAATATATGGGGTCGAGCTGACTTGGGATTTTTTTTGATGCGGTCAACGAACAATATTACCTTATTGGTAACTATGATGACCAATATATGAGATCGACCACGCTACGTCAAGAGAGGGGCCAAGCAGTGATGGAGTTCACGAATACCTTCCATATTTTGCGCACCAAGCTGGGTATCAAATATTCTAAGTAACATTTGGTTATGAAATACCGTTGGGCTCTGCACAAGTAAATCCAAACTAAAATAGAGTTTCTGGACATCTCATCGTTGGGAGCTTCCTATTGATATAATGTCAAAATCAAGCAAAAATTTATGCACCCGAACAAATGGGAGTTTGGGTCTGAAAATACGCAACAAAAAAATTATGATAAAGACGACCCTAACAAACAACCTCTCAAAAACTAGTCCAAACCACATGAAAAGAAGGGTCACAAGAAGACAAAAAAGGACACTAGAAAGTGGTGTGATTTCCACAAAATCCCCTGGAAGAACGTTGATATTGTCACTGAAAACAATCATTAGTGGTCGAGATCAAAGAAAATGAGTTGAACCCTGATTTGGAATTTGATTAAGAAAATAATGGGAGAAGACAAATCATAGATGCAAACCCCACTACTATTGTCATGACCGCAACAATTCAATTGGAAGAACCAACAGATCTAGAAGAGGGGGAGCACCTTTTTCATTCACATATGTGGGTGAAGGGTACCCCGATGCATTTTATTGTTTATAGAGTAATCCAAAAGAACCTTATATAAACATAGGTCGTCGAACAATTTGTATTGTCGACAACACCACACCTGCAGCCATAAAAAAATGGGTGGATTTTCTAGCGACAAGACCTTTGTGTCAGCCAGGAGTGTCAATTTTCATATGACATCCAACCCTTCAAGGATGAGGTATTATTTGATGTTTCCCCACTAGATTTTTGTGATTTTCTATTGGTCCAACCATATATGTGGAAGTTCCATGCTATTTATGAGTCTCAACCCTGTACTGTCATTGTTAATATGGTGGGTCATGTCTATAGGATATTGGAGGTAGTTCCAACAACTGTTCCACCTAAACAATGTCACAAGGTAGTATCTCATACTACAAATTTCAGCTTCTTCATAGTTTGTTTAAAAGGTGAACAAAAGAACACCGCAACCACTACAGCCTCAGTCTAAGCACCTTTTGTCCAGCAGAAGAAAGTCGAAAAGATTGAAGAAAAAAAAAAATTCCTTCTTCACACAGTCAAGTCATGTATCCAGATTCGTTAAAAGGGTCCAACCCTTTAAGCGACAGGTTCATGATAGCCTTCAACAAGCTAAGCAACACAACTTGTCCAATAAGGCAAGCAACTCATCAAGATGTAGATTCAAAAAATGCCTTTCCCTCTCCCTCGGGAACTCAACTCAATGGATACAATTGTTTTCTAAGGAGGGAGGATTGGTCCAGGTGAATATTGGTGGCCACCCACCTATTCCAACTAGCTCAAAATAGTCTTTTGGGAATTTACTATTTTTAGTAGTTTTATGGTTCCTAAACTTCTAGGGCCATTTTGAGGGCCTAAATGAATTTTTTCAAGATAGATTGTCTCAACTATTGGAAAAGGATTTGATTGAGACCCAAAAATGAATCTCCTCAATGATACCTTTCCAACGAGCTATCGTTTTTCCCAAACAAATATTGTATGCCAAAGTTACACCTCCGGGAAGTTGATACACCAAACTACCCAAAACGGGGTCCACAAAACTGTTGGATTTTCATCTTCCGAGCTTATGGTTTTGTATTTTATTTATGTTGAAAATTCCTTTGGAGACTCATTTTAACAATCTTCTTCTTGTGAATGTGACTAGTTGTCACATCTCTTCTCAGAGATAAGCTTCCACCATTCTAGGGAGTCTTTAACTCTGTATTTCTAAAGTTTTGTACATTTCACTCATTAATAGAAATTGTGTATTACTATATATATGTCCCTCTTGTTATATACATGTTATATTATTATCTCTATTGAAATATCTATGTATATTTATGTTCTATATCTCCGCTCCCATTTCGTGCTGAAAATAATCCATATCAGAGACACCTTGCATGTATTAGAAAACTAAAGGGGGATTTTGTCCATATATGACTTCACAAGGAGTCATGCAGGTAGTTGTATGGTAAGAAGTGTTGGACCACCATTCAGTTACTGGTAACCCTTCAGTGCACTGGTTTTTCCTTTCAGATGCAAAACACCTCAAATATGTTTCCAAACACTTGTTGACAACTTTAGTTCGACCATCAGTCTAGGGATGATAGGTTGTGCCGAGATGAAATTGGGTGCCTTGTAGTGTGAACAATTCTTTCCAAAAATTGCTGGTGAAAGTGGGATCTTGATAAGAAACAATAAAATAAGTCATTCCATAAAGCTTGAAGACATTATCCATGAAAAGTTGTGCCATAGTGGAGGTGGTAAATGGGTGTTGAAGAGAACAAAAATGAGCATACTTGGAAAGAGAATCAACGACCACCATGATGACTAACTTATTTCCTCATTTAGGTAATCCCACATCAAAATCCGTAGAGATTTCCTTCCAAATAGAAGGTGGAATTTGAAGTGGTTGTAGTGTGCTAGGATATTTTATTGTTTCTCCCTTGTTGCATTGAAAAACATTGCATTCTGCCAAAAAAGTTTGAACGCCCTGTTTGATACCATCCCAAAAAAAAAGAATGTTTGACCTGGTCATATGTTTTGTTAAACCATGAGGGACAAGCTAAGGGTGTAGGCATGGATCTCAGAAAGAACTGTGGATTTAATTTCTGATTTCTTTCTTAAATAGAAACAATCGTTGTATCGAAGCTCCTCATTGTGCCAAGAGTACTCGAGGAAACTTGAGATTTGGCTTGCAACTATTGGATCAGATGAAAATTTTTGGGATCTTGTAATTATTCCCGGTGAACAACTTGGAGCCAATCTGGTACAATGAATGAGAGGGAAAAAATGAACCCTTCATCTTCATATTTTTTGGAAAGAGCATTAGCAACCACATTTTCTTTTCATTTCTTGTAAATGTTCTCATCATCATATCCAAAGAGCCTAGTCACACATTTTTGTTGCTCCAGGGAGGAAGGTCGTTTCTCTAGAAAATACTTGAGGATTTGATGATCTGTCTTAATTTGGAAGTGTTTCCCCAATAGATAAGGGTGCCAGAGATCCACTGCATGCAAAATAACCAACATTTCCTTTTCATAGATTGATTAGACCAAATGTCTTTATGATAGTTGTTTGCTGGTAAAGGACAAAGGTTGACCATATTTCATAAGGAATGGTCCAATTCCTCTACTGGAAGAATCACATTCTAGGACATAAGTCTTTGTGAAAATAGGAAGGGTCAGGACCAAAGTGGTGCACATAGCCACCTTCAAGTCTTGAAAGGCATCATCCCCTACGAGAGTCGAAGCGAAAGAATTATTTTTAAGGAGAGAACTGAGAGGCACCACAATATTTCCATAATTCTTAACAAACTTGCGATAATATCATGTTAAACCTAGAAAACCACACCATGTTTTGATAGTCTTGGGGTAAGGCCAATCCCACATAGCTTCAATCTTCTTTAGATCCACCTTGATACCTTCCTTGACAATAATATGACCCAAATAGTTGAATCCGAGGCTCCAAAATAATATTTAGATTGTTTGAGGAAAAGTGGGTGTTGAGAGAGTAGATGTAGAACTCGATCCACATGAGCAAGATGGCATGTCTAGGTTTTACTATAGATGAGAATATCATTAAAGAAAACTAAAAAGAAATGACATAGAAAAGGATGAAAGACATGATTCATGTGGCTTTGGAAAGTGGAGGGAGCATTACACAAGCCAAAGGACATGACCAAAAAATCATAGTGGACCTCATGAGTTTGAAATTCAATCTTATGAATGTCTTCCTCTTTCATATGTATCTGGTGGTATATAGAACGCAAATCAAGTTTAGTAAAGAATTACGCACCACTCAATTCATCCAAGAGAACATAAATGAGAGGAATGGGAAATTTTTCTTTGATGGTGATTTTGTTGAGGGCACGAAAGTCAGGACACATGCTCCAAGAGCCTTCTTTATTAAGTACCATGACCAAAAGAGAAGAATAGGGGCTAGTACTAGGATGGATAGTGCCCACGGTGAGAAATTCTTTAACAATTTTCTCAATTTAAATATTCTGGGAAAAGGGATGATGATAGGGACAAGCACTGGTAGGAAGGATTCTGAGGAAAAGGGGAATCAAATGATCATGGACACCAAGGGAAGGACGAAGGACCTCAGGAATGGAAAAAATATCTTGATGTTTGGAGAGGATTGATTGGAGGTCAGCATGCACAGAGGGTGCCTCAAGTGCTTGAATGGAATGGAGTTGAGAAATAATATCGGAGTGAACTTTCTTAAGGAGTTTTTCCATGTGATGGGAACTGAGGATCTTAGGAGAACCGATTGTTGGAATTTTATGGTTAATGCCTTAAAATCCATGAGAATGGGACCCAAAATGAGTAACCATTGAACACCTAACACAATGTCACAACCACCCATATCAATGGAAAACATATGAGATTTCAGCTGGTACTATCCAATTTGAAGATGTACATTTTCACAACGCCCACCACATTTGATGGATCCACCATTAGCTATCATGAATTGAAAATTATTTGCAGCAAAAATATAACAATTAGTTTCTTGGGCAATGCGACGATGAATAAATTTATGTGTGCTACCAATGCCAGCAAAGATGATGACTTTTCGATGCTTAATATATCCAATGAGCTTGAGGGTTTGTGGAGCAGAGAAGCGAGTGCCGACATCGAAGGAAATGTATGGGTCGACTTCTGGTGGGTCTGTGGGCTCCTGGGTAGCATTGGGAAGTGATGGATCTTTAACAAGGGGAATTGTCGCGTCTTCTTCGATAACATCTTCTTAAATGGCCATAAGACATTTTTGTTCCTTAAAATTTTGCCCCCAAAAATATTTTTCATCACAATTATAGAAAAGACCCTTGAGTTGTCGTTCAACCATTTCAACCCTATTTAATTTCTGGACGCTGAGAGGAGTTGCAAGGAGGGCATGATTTGTGGGTCGAGGGTGAGGAAATAAAGATGGTTTTTTTGTTATGGGAGAAAACATCGTGTTGGACCTCCTTGGCACGCTTAGTAGATTCCAACCAAGTCTTAGGGAGAGTCATGAGAACCTAGGCTTGGATTTCATCATTTAGGCCACTGATAAAACATTCCTAGAAGAACGTATCTAACATGCCCTCGGTGCAAAAGGTCAAATGATCAAAAGTAGTTATAAGGTGTTCCATTGTTCGTGATTGTTTCAACTTGGTCAAACGAATCATATAGTGGGTGTTGGTTTCAAATAAATTTGGTCCATGCAATATACCTGTGACATGCATTTTTATGCCATTGCCACCATTTCCATCATTCAAGATCCAAATAGAGAACAACATAGAGAAGTTTGGACAACTCACGAGTAATTCCATGTAGAGAAAAATAATGCTCCATTTGAGTGACCCAACCTATGGGATTGGATACATCAACTTTATTGAACTCAACTCGAGGAAGTCGGGGGTCACGATGAAAGGAGTTGGATTGAAAACTAAGAGAAGGAGATGAATCAACACCATCTGGTTGGTCCAAGGAGGAAGGTCTCGGGGTTCGAATCAACAACTAGTTGATAACAAATTGGAGGGTGTTAAATTTTTTAATGACTTTGGCATCCATTGCGTCAAATTTTTGTTGGATTTGGGTCTCAAATTTTTCAATGCGGGAATTGGTAGAGCTAATATCAAATTTCACTTGTTGGAGGGTCTGCTTGGTTTGATTGATGGAAGCTTGCAGTTCTTGGCTCTGATTGTTTTCCTTTGGGATATGGGGAGTGTTGGTAAGAGAAAATGGGTGGGTGGGACTCAAGAAGAGGACTTGTAAGTGATAGGTACCCCTACGATCAAGATGAAAAGGGGAATATAATGGGAGAGCTGGAAAATAGGGGTAGTGGGAAGGGGTTGGGTCCATTGGAAAAAAAAGGATTAAAAATAAAAGGTACAAGTGTGATTAGGGAGAAAAGGGGAATCCAATAGGATAGGTCCAAAATAAGTGTGTTGGTGGGGGCACTATTTTATTTATTTTATTTTTTACTTCTGCGAAGTTATACTCCGATCTCAAGAATATTGCAGTGTTGAAAAACCCAAATTCTTAACATGAAGAAATATTCAGTAATTTCACAACCAAAATGCAGGGGCATAGTTGCGCGGCAATATATCTTGTCTGTTGTATTTTTGTTTCCATCCCAAGTGTTAGGGTATGGAGGGTGTCTATAGAAAAGGTTTTCCCCTATGCTATAGCTCTTTGATATACATGCGGGGTCCAACAATAGTACTTGACCCAATATCTCAAGGAGCCAACTAAGGAGGCTAGACTGTGCCCTTAGCCATACTACCCAACTACCAAGGTACTAGAGAGTATATTCTCGATTGTTGTTCTTGGTGGAACTATATAATCCAGGCGACTGATGGGTTTATCTACAGAGGGATTCCATATATCTAGGACGATCTATATACAGATGTTGTCTGATGCGCTACCAATCGAGGGGGTAAGAAAAAGAGTTAGAAGGGTGACAAAGAGATGTGCGCTTAAGTACCACTTTTATTTCCTACATGTATTACTCTCCAACCATGGATTTATGTATGTAAGGACATATCTTTGTAGCTTTAAGACGTTGAAATAGTCTCTATCCTGAGAAAAAAATAACCTACAATTTTATGCCAAACAAAATGCTCTCATACCACTTACAATATTTTATATATGATATCAATATCATAATAATTTTTGGTTATTTAAATAAATAAATGATTAATTAAGATGTAAGTAAATTAAATAAATCAATTATTCGTTATTATGTAAGTTATATAACTTAAAAGACAATAATGACCAAATTCCGTGAAACAAAGGTTGTTTTATCCTCATACATTCACTTTGGAATGAAGCATCCTAAATGAAACAATGTACAATTAACAAATAAAAACCTTATAACAGAGTAAACTAAAAAACATTTAACAAATAATATTTTTTATAACCTTTTAAAGGCCCATAGAGCGTAAGTGAGAACATACATAAAATTGAACACTATCTATGAGTGCGGTGTAATCTCAAATGATAATCATTCCATTGAACATTGAGTGCTTTGTAATCTCAAATGCTAATCATCCCATTGAACATTGAGCGATTTGTAATTTTAAATGTTAATCAACTTATTATTCTTAAGGTTAAGAAATGTTAATTTTTTGTTGGTTAGAAATGTGAAATTATAATATTTTGTATTTTGTCTAGCATTATTAATATTTAAAAATGTTAATTTTTTGTTGGTTAGAAATGTGAAATTATAGTATTTTGTATTTTATCTAGCATTATTAATATTTAAGATGGTTAAATTTTTTATTGTCTCTTTCCAACCAAACATACTTTAAAAGAATTGAACTAGATCACCTAACAAAACAAATACACACCTTAACAATTCAACTAGAAAAGTGAAATGAGCTAAAATAATCAACCATACACATCGTCATCATTAAATGTTATCACACCACTATCACATATCTAATTATACAAAGATAATACAAGCACAGCAAGATATTACAGTCAAATTACAAACAGGTCGATTCATTGCCAGATATCTCACTGTAAGTTAACGCTGCTGATTTGAACTATTGAAATATTGGACAACGTTGAAATCAAAGTGGGAGAGGGGGCCGAATTAAATAATTACAAGCCAAGCATATCTCCCGTTGCATACCTCCAGTTGCAGGCCAATAGTAGGAAGTTTTTATTGACACGGTTATAAATCTCAAATTATTAGGATGGGTGAGCATAGACGGAGACCTAATCTTAGCTCGAAGAGTTGGACGTGGGGATGATGAGAAACTTAGAACCATGCAAAAAGCAACACATTGTTCCCAGCGAGGGAAGGGATTTGATAATAAATAGGCATCGCATCGCCTGCATACATATACACTGAAATATAATATAGGTAAAAATTGTTGAATCATCATCAATCATTTAATGTTAGGTCGACCGACCCTTTGACATTAACATATTTTTCGTTTTTATTGTTTCACTGGGAACGGTTATAGGTGTAGTCGAGGGATTTTATTTTCTTACGAGTTAAATTTGGCGAAGTTTTGTCTTTTCTCTCCATTCTACATAAAAACATGTTCCAAAAATCAAACAAAAGATTATATCAATTAATATCAAATTAAAACACTAATTGACATCTTCTCTGCACCTTCTCCTAATGGTATTCGATGGGAACACGCACCTACTCCGTCGATTTTTGAGATACACGTTATCTATGAATAACCTTTACATTCGGTTGGCATAAAAATATCAATTAATTTTATGTTTCAGTAATCTTTTCAATTTATCAAATCTTGTATTTATTTACGACATTTAATTCTATGTTTATGATAATTTTATACATATGCTTATTTTAATTTTAAATTTATAGGGCTGAGAGCCCTTACATCTAGATCTTTCCAGTTGTTATAATTTTCATACCCTTTGGTTTAGCGTCTTTGTTTTGTCTTTTAATGCTTTCTGCAATTCTTGTTGTACCAACAAATCCGGTACCTTCAGCTTCTACACGGGGAGGTTTTCTTTTCCATTAAATTTCTCCACCATAACCTTGCCTTCGTCATTTTTACCATTCTCCACAAACAAACAAAAAGGGGTGGAGTTTTTTTATTTTCGAAATTAAAACACTTGAAAATACCTCACTTTACCAAAAATGCGGCCTCCATCATAGTTTAAACCATAGAGAGTTTATTCTTTCAAGGAAATTTAACATAATTTGAAAATTTCTAGACCCATCCTTAGCTGTTCGTGTACCCTCGCCCCCTTCAGAGATCAACTGACTCTTCTTCTCTGCGCCCTTATCCTCTGCTCACAAAACAACGCAGACTCTCCTTCTCTGGGCCCTTCTCCTTCACTGAGCGGACAGAGATGCAAACAATAGATCATTAGAACGCTTAGTTCCTAACGGACAGAGATTCAAACTCTTGACTTTTCCTTCCTCACGAACATAGTGTCAATTTGGTTTCCTTAACAACAGAATCTTCCTTCTCCCTGGAAACAAACAGTGATCATACATTAACCAACGACGATATACTCTTATACCACGTGATGTAATCGAGCCTGTAAAACGTAAATTAATGAACAGATAAACATAATGATATCACATCATACATCAATGAGAAGAGGAGAAATATATATCTTTATTTCTCTCTCTACTAGTGGTGGAGAAATTTTCTTACAAGTTTTTTCAATAATCATCTCAAGTATTTATGTTGGAATATATAATTTCTATTTATTTAATATGCTTGTTAATGTATTGAGAAATAGAGTAATCTTTATCTGAGTTGTGTGATTTTATTTTTAGGAGGTTGTTTGAGAATTGGATTTGTGAGATCATGTTTGATGTGTTGTTGAGATATTATCTCAACTTCTCCATTTATATTAGGAATAAGTTAGATCTGATAAAAATTAGTGAGCTCAATATAATCAGTCACAAACCATTATACAAATATTCATTTCATTAATTCAATAGTTTAATAGAACTTTGTATGTTTTCAGTTATTTTGTCTCTACTCTCCCCTTTTTTTCAGCTTCTGTATTTAAACAGAAATAATGCAAGCTTATATTGCTTTATTGCTTTCTCAACCAATGGAAAAATAGTTTTACAAATCTTTTGAAGCATCTCATTAGATTTTATATTTAAATAGAAACTTTATAAGATTCTACATTTAAATATAAATTATATAGTGTCAATCTAGTTTCCTTGACAGCAGAATTTTCCTTCTCCTTGGAAACAAACAATGATCATATAGTAACGAACTACCATATGCTCTTTTACCAGGTGGAATGATATCACATCATACATAGACTAGCAGAGGGGAAATATATCTCTTTATTTCTTGTTAAACATAATGTAACCTCAACAGTCTGACTGTACACTGCCAGTTGTACTAGACAGTTGTACTTTCTATTTTTGTCTTTCTTGAGCCTATTTAGCTCAACCTTCTTGCATTGTAACTGAGTTCATTACTTCTTCATACATTTCAATATACTGTTCTATTCTTTTCTCTCTGCATTTCTCTTTACTTCACAATTTATCATGGTATCAGAGCTTCAGCGGTAAGCCTCTTCACACAGGCGGGAGAGCAACACGATCCTCACAACGCAGAGCTTCACGGATCTTGAGAGCATGCGACACAGACACTTTCACAAGGTTTGGAGAGTCGTCCGTCATACTCTCGAAAGATCCTCACAGGAAACTTCCACGAGGAAGCAAAACGTCTTACATTCAAAAGATCAATGTAGGAAGATTGCAGAGGAATCAGAGCGTACAACGCTCGAAAGATCGAGGAAGAAGAGAGTGCAGAAGAAGAAACTTTAAAGATTCTTGCACATTTTTCAAGAATCGTCAAAGATTGATAAAGAAGAGCTGCAGAACGGAAGAGCGTTTAAAGAATTGCAAGAATTCTTCAAATCCATCAAAGATTTTAGCAGTGAATAGAGAACTCGTGAAATTCTTTCAATCTTTGAAAGATTCACCAATTCTTTCTTTCGCAGGAGAAAATTTCGACAAATTCCACAAAGAACGCGTATCCGGTGCAAATAGCAGCCATTAAGGCCGTAAGATTCGTCCTGATAACGTATCCGTAGCAGGAAACCAGTCCAAAAGGGATGAGGAGAGCATGGAAAAGGAGAAAGAGTGTCAGCCATCAGATCTTACGCAAAGGACCGACAACCATTGGATAAGCAAGAAGGTGCACGAGGTTTAGTCCTCTGCAGCACCAAGGAGAAATTTTCGACTTGTGCAGTCACAAAGTCCTGACATCATCTGGATCGTCCATCAAGGGACACGTGGCGAGATCTCGACATTTCGTGACTCGCAAGTGTAAAGGTGAGAAGACTGTCGTGAGAATTTGCGAATCGCGAAATCACGAGTCATTCTGGACCGTTGGATCAAGAAATATTTTGAGCCATCGATCCTATCTCATCGCAAAATCGGGAATCGGGAGTTGGAAGCGCAAAGGAAATTGCTCTCCAAAAAATTCGATACGCGATATCACGAAATCCCGAGAAGACTTGTGAGTCGTCCATCTCAGAGGACAGGTTGCAGCAGATCCACAGATCATCACATCGGCATATCGGAGTTCCTGGTTTTGAAAGACCATCGCAACAAGAATTCAAAACTCGCGAAATCGCGATATGTGAAATAGCGATAAGATCGCAGCCATCCATTTGTTTGGACACGTGGAGAACATCAAGGAAACCATCGGCGTTTCGGCAATCACGGTTTCAAGTTGACAGAAATTTGGAGCGTCGCAAGTCGCGATATCCCGAGGTTGAATCAGGACCGTCCATCTTTCCTGGACGCGTGGCGTAAATCCGAGGACTTGGGAAAAGTCCTGAAAAGGAAAGGTCCATCGACACATCGGGATTCGGCGTTTCACGAATCTTGAGAAAAAGAAACATGAGCACTTCAGAACTCCGAAGTTCGAAATCCCGACAGGAGAAAGCTCCACTTTGGGGCCCAGCTCACGTCATCTCGTCAAAACGAGGGATCGGGAATCTCCACAGTAAAATCCCTGACACAGATCTGAACCATCCATCTGTTGAGGACGTGTGGTAGAGATCGAGGCTTTCGGAAAATTTCTCGAAAGCAAAGCCCATCGGCTTTACAGGATTCGAAAAATCGTGGATCATGGAGACGAGAAGTTCGGAACATATCAAATCGCGAAATCGCGAGGAGAAATCAGGTCCATCCATTATAGGAGGACGCGTGACACAGATCAAAGAAATCAGGAAAAGTCCTAAAAGGACAGCGCCATCGTTAAATTGGAGATCTGGGAATCGATGAGTCAGAAGAACTCGACATCAAAACTTGCGAAATCCTGATTCGCGATATCCTGATAGGATCTGGGTCATCAGATCACAAGAAGATCTGGACCGTTGAATTGTCCAAAGGCACTTTTTCGCATTTCGGCAATTTGAAAGACAAAGAGTCAGAAAAGCCCGTAGTGCCTGAACATTAAAGCGCATGGTCAGATTGTAAGGAGACTAAGGGCCAATTCAAGCCCGATAAGCTCCCTTTGGCCATCAACAAATCGAAAAATTGGCGATCAGAGGTAAATATGAAATTTTTCGTGTATTTTTTCCGAATTTTTTTTTTTAATGGCATCGTCTAGCAATTTAGGACCAACTCAGGGTCCGATTCTACTGGGGAAGAATTACGAGTTCTGGTCTCTTCGGATGAGGTCATTCTTTCAAGCACAAGAGTGTTGGGAACCAATGGATCTTGGATATGTGGAACCGGATCCAGCCGCCCTCGCTGCCATGACAAATGCGTAGAGAATTGCTTAGGCAACACTAAGGAACAAAGAGAATAAAGAAAAATTATGGATTCAAAACTCTGTGGATGACTCGATTTTTTTGAAAATCACGGGTGCAGGTACTTCAAAACAGGCCTGGGACATCCTTAAATCTTCCTACCAAGGAAATGACAGGGTCAAAATAGTTAAACTGCAGACCTTGTGGACGCAATTCGAGACTCTAAGGATGACAGAGTCTGGAACTATAGATTAGTTCATGACCAGAGTCATGGGAATCGTGAACCAGATCAGACTGATTGGTGAAACCATCACTGATCAACGAATTGTTGAGAAAATTCTCAGAAGTTTACCCAAGAAATTTGAAATGGTTGTAACAACAATTCTTGAATCCAAGGATCTGTCAAGATTCTCAACAGATGAATTAATTGGTTCTCTAGTGACACATGAGACCAAACTGCATCTTACAGATGAGTCAGTCTCCAATGATTTCAAAACTCAATTCTCTTTCAGCAGAGGGAGAGGCAGAGGAAAAAGAAGAGGTCACCAAGGAAGAGGGAGCAATCAAAGTTACCCTCACTCCAGTGGAGGTAATAGACAACAGTATCCGAATCAAAATTTCCAAGGTCAAAGGCAACAACAACATCATCAACATCAGAATTTCCATCCTCAAAGAGGCAGAGGGAGACGATCAAATGACAAAACAAGCATACAATGCTATTATTGCAAAAAGTATGGGCACTATGAATCTGAATGTAGGAAGAAGCAAGAAGATCAGCTCTCAGGAAGAGCACATGTGTCAAATCATATGGGAGACACCTCAGGAGGTATGTTTCTCTCATGCCACAAAACTGAACAACAACCTAAAGATCTCTAGTTACTGGACAGTGGATGCAACAATCGCATGACAGGTAACAAAGAATTACTTTCATGCATTGATTCTTCAATATCATTTGATATTACACTTGGAAATGATTATTTAGTCAAAGTTCAAGAAAAAGGAACTGTTCCTATTCTTACTAAATAGAATGTACAGAAAGACATATACAATGTCTATCATGTTCCAGATTTAAAACATAATTTGCTAAGTGTAGGACAACTCATTGAACATGGCTATAAGGTACTTTTTGAGGGAACATCTTGTAAGATATAAGACAAAATCCCAAGAAAAAAACTGATTTCTGAAATCCATATGACTCCCAATAGGATGTTTCCCCTTACCCTCAGAACTGCAAATCTGAGTCAACCTTATGCACAAAGTGCATCAAACCTGAATGAAACAATGGTTTGGCATACAATATTTGGACATCTACCATTTCAGATTCTAAGTCTTCTTCAGAAAAACTCCATGGTCAAAGGTCTACCTATATTTAAAAAGCAAATTCCCCCATGTGAGTTTTGCATACTTGGAAAACATAAGAGAACTAGTTTTCCACAGTCATCAAATCAAGCCAAACAACATCTTGAACTTGTTCACACTAACCTATGTGGACCAATGTAAACAGAGTCAATAGGTGGTAGTTTTTACTTTCTAACGTTTATTGATGATTTTAGCAGGAAAATATGGATCTATTTTCTCAGACACAAGTCTAAAACATTTTCAAAATTCAAAGAATTCAAGGAA
This sequence comes from Picea glauca, assembly GCA_000966675.3. Classification (NCBI taxonomy): domain Eukaryota; kingdom Viridiplantae; phylum Streptophyta; class Pinopsida; order Pinales; family Pinaceae; genus Picea; species Picea glauca. The sequence goes on from JZKD02S1873845.1 coordinate 133,184, forward strand.
AAAGCTGAAAAACAGAGTGGCAAATATATCAAAGCACTCAGGTCAGATGGAGGAGGAGAATACAACTCCAGAGAATTTGCAAATTTTTGCAAATCACAAGGCATTATTATGCAAACAACAACCAGGTATACTCCACAACAGAATGGAGTGGCTGAAAGGAAAAATCAGACCATAATGAATATGGCAAGAACACTTCTTAAAGAGAAACACCTGCCAAATACTTTTTGGGCTGAAGCAGTAACATGCTCAGTTTATCTCCTGAATAGATCACCCACCACCAGTCTAAAGATGAAAGTTCCCCAAGAAGCATGGAGTGGGACAAAGCTCAATGTAGCTCATCTAAGGACATTTGGATGCATAGCATATGCTCACATACCTTCCGAATTAAGGAAGAATATTGATGACAAAAGTGAGAAATGTATTTTCACTAGATATAGTGAAACATCTAAAGCTTACAGGCTTTACAATCCAATCAACAAGAAATTAATTCTCAGCAGAGATGTACAATTTCTGGAAAATCAATTTTGGAATGATTCAGAAAATCAGCAAGTGGATAGTCAAAATCCATTGCTGCCAAGTTATGAAAACACAGAAAATTCAGAACAGCAAGTACCTCAAAATATTCTTCCAAGATTGCAAGTACAAAGACAACCTCAGCATTCTCAGGATAACTCAACTTCCAGCAGAGAATCATTCTCTGAACCACAGAATCAGAGAACTAGAAGTTTGAGAGAAATCCATCAGCAGTTGGATGACTTTGAGCAACACAATATTTTTTCTTTAATGTCATGTCAACCTACATCCTTTAAGGAAGCAACTAAGGAGCCTCATTGAGTTCAATTCATGAACCAATAAATTGACTCCATTGAGAAGAACAAGACATGGGATCTTGTTGATTTACCAAGTCACAAGAAGAGTATTGGTGTCAAGTGGGTTTACAAAACTAAACTCAATGAAAAAGGGCAAATTGAAAAACACAAGGCAAGACTTGTTGCCAAAGGCTTCTCACAACAGCCAGGTACTGATTATGGTGAAACTTTTTCTCCAGTAGCAAGATTAGACACTGTAAGAACTCTATTGGCCATAGAAGCACAACACAAATGGCAAGTATACCAGATGGATGTCAAGTCAGCATTCTTGAATGGTTTCTTAGAAGAAGAAATCTATGTCGATAAACCACCTGGATTTGAAGTCCAAGAGCACCCAGCCAAAGTGTATTGGTTGAAGAAAGCCTTGTATGGCTTAAAACAAGCTCCAAGAGCTTGGTATAGCAGAATTGGCACTTATCTGATCAAAAGTGGTTTCAATAGAAGTCAAAACGAGCCAACTCTTTACACCAAAACAGATCAGCATGGTAAAATCTTGATTGTATGTTTATATGTTGATGACATGATCTACACATGAAATCTTGAGTTAACAGATTTTAAACATGCCATGCAATCTGAGTTTGAGATGATAGATCTTGGCATAATGAAATATTTTTTAGGGATTGAGGTTCATCAATCAACCAAAGGAATTTGTGTCTGTCAGAAAAAGTATGCAGCAAACACCATCAAAAGATTTCGCATGGAAGGATGCAATCCAGCATAAACCCCCATACCATTAGGCACAAAATTGAGCAAGAAATATGAAGGTCATACAGTGGACTCTACTTTATACAAAAGTTTAGTAGGCAGTTTGTTGTATCTTACAACAACTAGGCCTGACATTATGTATGCAACCAACCTTGTTTCCAGATTGATGGAATCACCCAAAGATTCACATTGGAAAATGGGAAAATGAATTTTGAGATATGTTGCAGGAACTCTCAATTTTGGCTTATGGTACACTAAAACTGATAGTAATCAGCTCTCTGGTTACATAGATAGTGACTTTGCAGACAACCTAGATGACAAGAAAAGCACATCAAGATATGTTTTTCAATTGGGCACGAAACTGATTTCATGGGCAACAAAGAAGCATCCAATTGTATCAATATCTTCTTCAGAGGAAGAGTATGTAGCTGCTACTTCAGCTTCATGTCAAGTTGTGTGGCTGAGACGAATATTGACAGACATGTCACATACAGAAAAGGATCCAACTCCTATTTTCTATGATAATGCATCAGCAATTGCTTTATCCAAGAACCATGTGTTTCACAAGAAAAGTAAACACATTGAGACTCGGTTTCATTTCATACGAGAGCTAGTCAATAATTGGGAATATTGCACTACAATTTTGTGGTTCTCGAGATCAACTTGCTGATATCTTTACAAAGCCACTAGGAAAGTCAGTTTTTGATTTTTAGAGACAACACTTAGGCATAATCAGTGCTGATGATTGTAACTGTTGAGTTTAAGAGGGAGTGTTAAACATAATGTAACCTCAATAGTCTGACTGTACACTGCCAGCTGTACTGGACAATTGTAGTTTCTATTTTTTTCTTTCTTGATCCTATTTAGCTCAACCTTCTTGCATTGTAACTGAGTTCATTACTTCTTCATACATTTCAATATAATGTTCTATTCTTTTCTCTCTACATTTCTGTTTACTTCACAAATTATCATTTCTCTTTATTTCACAATTTATCATTTCTCTGTCAACTAGTGGTGGAGAAATGGTCTTACAGGTCTTTTCAACTACTTTATAAATTTTTATATTTAAATAGAAATTATACAAACTTATATCTCTGTATTGCTCTGTTAACCAATGGAGAAATGATTTTACAAGTCTTTTGAAGGATCTCATTAAATTTTACATTTAAATAGAAACTTCATAAACTTATACAATTAAATATAAATTATGCAAGTGTTTTAAGCGATAGGAAAAGCGAAACACTTTGAAGCATCTCATTAGATTTTACATTTAAATGGAAACTTCATGAACTTATACAATTAAATACAAATTATGAAAGTGTTTTAAGAGATATGAAAAGCAAAGCAGTTGAGAAACCTACAATAAAGACCAAGACCACCATTGACAAGCATATTTGAAGATAGCTAAAAACAACAACATTTGAAGACAACTAAAACAAATTGTAGCTGAAAAATATGTGTTGTCACCACCCAACGGTACATGGTTTTACTATATTGAATTGGTTGACATGATTTAGTTGGCAATCAAAACTATGCACTTGCCACTACTTCAATTATATTTCCCAGAATGAATTTTTAAATTGGCCAGAGGATGCACTCGTATAATCCATGAAAATTTGGATCACGTCCCAATGATGGAACAATGATTGGAACCTGTTACCAATATATGACCGAAAGGGAAAATTAAAACTGGTGTGTTGCAAACATCGCAATGATTGACACACGTTTGGATTTCCCCTTTCAATATGAAATCCAGGAGTTTCTCAGACAATGTTTTTAAGCCCCTTATTCCAAGGAATCACTGATATATATCACATTAATTCGTTTTAGTGGTGGATCTTTCCAAATTCCAGATAGTAATAGACACCCGATTCTTATTGTCGCCAAATGGGTTATTTCCCTTAGTGATAGCCATATTCTCTTAGCCCAAATTTGGAAATAATGGAGCAAGAGTTAGTTACGTAGACAAACTCTCTTAGTCTTTATTGTAGATCCTATTTTTCAGTTGTCAATTGTAACCATCTAAGTAGATTAGAGTTCTATATAATGATGTAATCTGCCTGTAACATCCCGCTCTGGCGCACTTACCTAACTTATTCTTTGAGGACACTTGCTCGCAAGTGATCTGGATTTATATGATGATAAAACTTTTCTTTCATTATGATGCTTTGAGT
>JZKD02S1873845.1:147679-177523 GCA_000966675.3 Picea glauca
TTTTTTTTTTTTTTTTTTTAATATTTGAAATATGGATTCAAAATATATATGACTGAAAAAAGTTTTATCTAAAATTATCCTATAATTGATAGATAATGCATTTTTCTTAAACTCTTTAAAAACAACCTTCCCATAAACATATGTTTTTATAATCTGATATTTAAAAAATCAGAAAACTACCTTTTTAGATTCAAAACAAAAACTATCTAGAAAACTATCCTATATTTATCATTGCTTCTATTATGTTAATACATAATGCATTCTTCCTAGACTCTTTATATCGAAAACATTCACATAAATATATATTGCTTATTTAGTTTCATCAAATGGATATAACAAGTATATTATAACAAAAAAAACAAAATGTAAAAAAATTATTATGATATTAAAACTTTCTTCAAAACATAATATTTGAAAAGACTCTTAAAAAATTATTATGATATTACAACTTTCTTCTAAACATAATATTTTGAAAAGATGGTAATTAAGTCCCTTTCTAAACTCTTTTTCATAAATATCGTTATTCATAAAAACATCTATCCTAAAACAACAAAGTTTATTTTGATAACTAATAAACAAACAAGCTGAAGATCTACAAATATGAGAAAACAATAAAATCTCAAATATCTCATTAACCTCTAGAAAACAATAAAATCTCAAATATCTCATTAACCTTTGTAAATTTATTCACTATAGGTTATATAGGTTCTAATATAAGTAGTTAGTTTTTCATTTATTACTTGTTTAACCTAAATTCAATAATAAGTGTCTAAAAACTTATAAATTTCTTATAACTTTAATTGTTATTTTTTGTAAGACTAACCTCATTAAATAAATCTTTGAAATGGTTTGATTTTTCAAATAACAAAATAACATTAACCTCACAAAACCTGGTATTCCCTTACAAGCTCCAACAGAAAAACCCAACCCTAGTCATTTCAAACAACAAGTTCCTTGCTGCATTGTCCTTTGATGAAGTTCAATTTCCATTAGAAGAACTACTTGTTTTATGAGGGCCACCTATTACTGGTTCATCTCTATCCTTAATCAACTTGTAATTCATTTTATAACTATTTAAATCCTTTACTAATTTTGATGCTAGTCATGAAATCAAATATCCCTTACATTATGGAGCAGAAAAGTGATTTCTACAACCCAGTATGAGAAATATTTGTAATCCTTTAGTGCTCAACATTGAGTTATCAAGTGACATTTAAAAAAAATGAATAACAAAAAATATTTCAATGTCTACAATAAATAAAATATTTCAATTAATAAATGCTTTCTACTTTCCAATACTTTATATTTCAGCTATTCTATTTTCATAATCTTTTTTATATATATATATATATATATATATATATATATATATATGAATTGAGTATAAGGGAAATGTGCAATGATCACCCTAAACACATATATAAGTAAAAACTGGAGTCATTTTTGAAGAAGTGAAATCCTACAAAATACAAATTATATTCTTAGAAAAAATTACATCTCAAAAACTTTGAAATAAATCTATATTAATTTAATACTAATTTCTACAATAAATAAATCCCCAAAAAAGTTTTTTATCAAATCCTTAAACAACTGTTGTCCACTGTTTCAAAAACTTTGAAATAAATCTATATTAATTTAATACTAATTTCTACAATAAATAAATCCCCCAAAAAAGTTTTTTATCAAATCCTTAAACAACTGTTGTCAACTGGTTCCTTCGTCCAATCGTATGTATCAGAAAATCGTTTTTCACTTATTCAACAAGATCTACAAAAAGTTACATTCCATTAGAAATTTCAATTATTTAGTTTCTATTACCTTTCCCATAAGTCTTCACTATTCAAAAATAAAACAAAACAAAATTCCGAAATATTTAGTTTCTATTTCCTTCCCTCATAAGCCTTCACTGTAAACTAACCTCTACGGACTCTAAAAGAAAGCAGTTAATTATATTTATGTTTCACAACTTTTAAAATAAAATAAAGTATTTAGTCTAATAAATCAATGAATATCTAATATACACTGGGCAGTGTAAAAACCAGGTAACAATAAATTCTATTATAACTTTTTGCCGGCCTAGAGATCGTAATTGAGCACAGAAATAGAAGCAGAAGCTATCTAGTATTGCTTTCTATTCTAAAATGCAAACCATCCCATCAGAAGTTATTTTTCCCTGAAAATATAGATAGAATCCGGTCATTAAACGCTGTGACGGATCTAATTATACAAAAGACAATACAAACATAGCAAGATATCGCAAACAAATTACAAACAGGCCAACTCGTTGTTGGATTTCTCACGGGAAGATACCGCTGCTGAATTAGGACCGACTAACGCCCATTTTAATGATGCAAGCAGACGCATGGAAACCCTGGAGCTGCTAATTTGTAGCTAAGACAGTTTTGATAATTGCAAATTAGCAAATATTCAGTTGTTCAATACTTCAAGAGTAACAAATATTTGGACTCATTGATATCTTTTGATATAATTATTTCACACTCTATATATATGAGAAAATATTATTGTTCTATTTTTTTCATTTTTTTAAACTCAATGTGTAAAGATGGTCACTAGACAGGATCCGTTGAAATAAGTTTAGGAAATGGAAGACAGATTTCATATATATTTTCAACCATTTTTTTATATATTAACATCCTTTATGTTACCTTAGAGATCATAGATTTGCTTTAGAGATTATATAGAAACTGTTATATGAGAAGAGGTAAAGTTGAAAACAACTGCTAAGTTTCTAGATTTTGTATATCAAATACAATTTACTGAGAATCACCAACTAAAATAATTATTGATATTGAAAAGAATGTACAACAAATCAATGTCATATTTTAGAGTATTGATAAATGGGTGATTCTTTTGGAGTATGATGAATGTATTCATTTAGTTTCCCGAATGACAGTGACCAAAACTAGTGTATATGCATGAAATTTGATAGAAATGGTTAAGCCATTGTCCCAAGAAGAGTGGCGTTTTCTTTTAGATATAAAAATGTGGAATTGTATTAAATTATTTAAACATAAATTATCACAACATTTTTCTTGTTTTTATTTTTATTTTTAGTAAAGGGTGAAAAAGTTATCATAATTTAGTTTTCAGTGAGTATTTGGGAGAACTATTACTAGCTACTATCCATGAATGTAGGTTGCTTAGTAATCATTATTCATAGGTCCAAGTCGACATTAACCTATTTCATAACATTCTAGTAGGACAAGCTTTTAGCTAATCAAAAGTAGCTTTTAGTCTTACTTTAGGATGAAAAGAAAGAATTATCCTATATAGTATTTGCAAGGAAGCTAGTATCCCTTGTGATTATATTTCATGTTAGTCCAATGAAGTCATGTGGTGTTTAGTAGTATCTATCTTTAGTCCCATATATGGAACTAGATATTATCCCCACTTGCAATTTAAACACGAGCTCAGAACAATTTTATTATATAAATACATTTATAATAAATTATTTTATTATAATTATGTAAATTTATAATATAACATACAATATTAATATAATCTATTTTTAAGGTCACAACCAAGTTAGACATCAAAATTGGCTTACTATACCTCATCTAAATTTGAACATGATCTCCAAGGAATAAACAAATGTTCTCATATTCTAGTGTTTTATTTTTATAGAAAACAAATCTAACATTCAATGCAATAGTATAATATTATAAAATTACTATTATATTACTTAGTATGAGTTTTTTAATTTTGTGATATCTTTAGTGTGGACTTTACTTTTTTTCTCTTTGCTCTTTATGTATGTTGTTTAATTTTTAATAATAAATATGGCATCATTAAATCAATAATTATACATGATTTTGTATTCATTCTAATTTCATATCTATTTCTTTCATTTATTTATTTATTATATATTTTTTTAATTTAAAATTATTATAATATTTCTTAGTTTGAGTTTTTAAATTTTTGGATCTCTTTAAAAATTTTAGTGGACTTACTTTTTTTTCTTTGTTTTTTATGTTGTATAATTTTTAAAAGTTCACTAAGCTTTATTAGTGGACTTTACTCTCTTTTTTTTTGTTTTGTTTTTTTTGGTATGTTGTATAATTTTTAATAGTAGATAACAAGTAAACATCACTATGCACTTATGCTAATTTCTTATCATTATAACTTGGTATAATGTTATAAAGTTATTATTATATTTTTTTAGAAATGTCTTAACTTGGTATAATGTTATAAAGTTATTGTTATATTTCTTAGTGTGAATTTTTTAATTTAAGATTTTTTTAAATTTTAAAACTTTTTATTAATAAGATTTATTCTTTGTTTTTTTATTTATTTAATTCTTTTTATATATTTTTAATTTTTAATATTAGATAAACATTAACATTAAATCAATAATTATATATAATTTTACACTTATAATAATTATAATAATTTCATATTCAAGTGTTACACTTTTTTTCATAATTGATTATATATTTTGATCAATTTGATGAAATACCTTAAACTTGGATTAGATGCCTTTGCAATTAAATCATTACATCTAAATATGTAATCACCCACTTATAAATATACTCACACTTAACATTATAGTAATACTTTTTAATAACTTACTCTACACCGGCAATAAACATTAAATGTGGGTAGAGACAAAACAAAGACGAATAACTTGAGCATTATAATGTTATTCAAGTATTTAGGTAAATTTATTGACAACTAAATAATTTTCACACCACAATCCCATTCCAACGTTGCGTACACAACCAACTTACTTGATGTGGTACCCAAGACATGAGCATTCTCCTACCTTCTTGTTTTTTTACACCTTCTAGAGTCTAGAGACAGAGATATGTTTTGGCATGACACGAGGACTTCCTCCTACCTCTTCCTAATTGTCTTCGATGGGCACGCACACACCTACTCGCTCATATTTTAATACACGTGTTTATGTATGCCTCAAAATAATGTCAATGGAGCTAACAAACAAAACGATTTTTATATTCAAAAGGTAACTTTGCCACATTTACGTCATCGATGGAATATAAATGAGTTAATGTTATATTTATATATATAAATGAGTTAATGTTATATTTATATATATAAGTTATTGTTTTTTTGTTTTTTAAATATATATAATAAGAAATTGTAATAGAAAATTTAAGAATTCATATTAGCGATGATGATGATTAATCTTTATCTAAACTATAATGGATGTTCTTCAGAAAAATTAAGGTATTACTTTGATTTTTTCATAAAAAAAAATTGTGTTAGAAAAGCATTAAGAGAAGCATTCCGAAATCACCATAATTTAGATGACCTAAAAGGTTAGGAAGGTTATTATTGAGACAATATTTTGGCATTTTCTCATTCTGACATATATTGATTAGCATTCTTCCATAAGCCATGCCACTCAATGATCAAATCATATCAATGAAAATCGAGTGAATACAATGATTCATAATATAAGAAAGAATAATCAACATACTTCATAGAAAATAGATCAATGAGTAATAAAGAATGTTCGATACTAACTTAAATATGGTTTGATATAATAAATTATATAAAATCTAAATTATAATTACTATTCATTGATATATAATTATTTGAATTGTATAACATGTTTATTGAAGAATAATTAGCTTGAAAAACAAAAATTTCTCTCAAAATGAAATCATAGCTTCTTATTCATAAGAAAGAAAAGTGGTTACATTTTGTAGAAGTTACAAGAGCCTTACATAAAAATTGAGAAGAAGATTCTCCACACCTGATAATTTAACATGAAAATAGGCCTCAAAGAACCAAATCATTATAAAACTAAAAATTATAAAGCATGTTGAGTATTGAGGATGAAAGAAGTCCTTCATCTTTACATTTTTTTGTTTCTTTTTCTTAATCTCAACCCACCCCAGTGAAGAAGGTTGTAGAAGGATGATTTCTAATTGAGAAGATGGCTTCATGCATTTCCAGGAAGGTACTAGCTCATTATAATTAGAATGATCAAAATCCATGAAGTTTCTCCCTTCCTCCTAATGATGCACCCTTAACAACTGCGATCTTTAAGGGAGAAAAAAATAATATTCTGGTCTTTCTCTCTAGCCTATAAGGAAAAATTTGTTTCCTTAATAGGAAATTTTGGATAGATAGTCTCTTAATCTATTTATTGTTGATTTTATTCATCCCAATCACCGTCATCAATTGAAATAAGATGCTCAGTGGATTGGAATATTTTTGTTTTTGGCTTGGATTCTTTTTTCCTCGGTGGATGAGCTCATACATGTGAAACTATATTGTATATGTCCCATTTGTTGATAGATCTAACACCAAAGTTTTCTATTATGATAATGTTTAGATTTATTTATTTATACATTAATTACTTTTCAATATATTAGGTTCACACTCTAAATATAGGGAAAACACACTCATTTTCTTATCTCTCTCTTGTGATTTTCATTCAAAATAATTTAACATAAATAGCCATTAAATGTAACCTATTGAAATAAATTCCACATAGGAAAGATGAATTTCATGTGTACATTTCCCATAAAATTGTTTATGGATTATGACCCTCAAATTTGAGATGACATATTTTTTTGAGAAGTTGTCTAGAAAATGCTATGTTAGAAAATGTTATGTTGTGCTTTATGAATTATGACCCTCAAATTTAGTTTAGAGATTACATATTGTTTTGAGAAGTTGTCTAGAAAATTCTATGTTGTTCGAGGTAAATTTCAGGGAAATTTTCATTAATTTCTATATTTAGCAAGTTAAATACAATTTAGGAAGGAATCACAAATCAAAATAGTTATTTTCCAATAAAATATAAATACAATATTTTATAGAATTTGTTATCCCCAACTCTTAGGGATAACTAAGGAGATGATGTCTCGAGGGCCTTAGGTTGAAGACATGGAGTACTGAGAGAGAACTTGAGAAACAATTTCCACATGCATAGATAGAGGCCTGCTTCACCACCTCGGTTCTAGGCTCATCATGAGGGTATGCACCACACCATCTTCCTTCGAGAGGACATTAGATCTTTCTCCATGAGGTACAAGCCAATTATTATGGTGACTGTCATTTCAATATTTGAGGCATTTGTGTTTGTTGCATTTAAAACTGGTTTGATTATGTAACATCTACTTGGACATTGTGCTCTTTTCCCTATTTCACCTTGGTGGTTGACATTGTTCCCTAGTAAGTGGTCAGCCTTAAGGACTGGTTTTCTAATGGAAGGTCCCCTTGACGAGTCATCGTGCAATTCCTGATTATACCTGTCACATTCCACACTTTGTCTCGCCATATCCTTATCTTTTGGGTTTTTGAGTCTACTGACCGAAGAAGCAATTTTCTCTCATTTCATTGGAAGAAGGGGATGAAGGCCCAAAGGGGAGATAGCTGGAAAAAGATAAGAGCCTAATTATGAACCTCCCATATTCTCGTCCAAAGAAGCTTAGAGAGAAATGAAATGCTTATCCTAAAAAATCAAAGACCTACAAAAGAAAACGCATGACATAAATGTCCCACTTGATTGAGGGATTTACAGGAAGTGCATTACAAGCTAGAATATACCCCCATAGAACTATGTGTACTTCTCCCTTCAAGTGAAACTTTGGTACTGGCCCCCAAGCCAATCGATTCAGCCTATGCAGTACCCAATGTTTGGACCTTAATTAATTAATGACAATGAATGGGTTTGGAAAAATGATGCATTGAAAATGAAGGTGTAGCACACCCTCTACAAACACACCCATAAATGAGACACTATGATCCCTTGTATGTCATGAAACCCATACACAAGATTCTTTCCCCCATCCATATCATCTTTTCCATATATATTAGAAATGGGTTCCACTCGAGAAACACTCCTTGATGTAGGGGACGATTCACCCAATAGGTCACCTTGTTGACCCTCCCATAGCCAAACTTGGTAAGTTGCATAGGCTATTTGAGAACTTATTTATTTTTATGCACATGATTAGGTGGCTCTTTTATTGACTTGATTTACTCATCATGATGCATTTGACTTCTGATCCTTGGAGGGCATATTCATTTTCTTTGCAGGACAATGTTTGGTGGACAAAGTTGGAAGAACAGGCCTAGCTTGGGCTTCCTTGGGGCTCGAGTGCCACGAGTTGGATACATTGGCCTACACTCTGGATGGTGATGACATCCTTTGGAGGATTTGGAGATTCCTTGTATGACCTCACCGATGCCCCTACTATCCCAACATTTCTCCCTTGGAGGCCAAACATTACACTTTGAGGGCTTGACATCATGCATTGGTTAGGGTTTTGTGGTGATGAGGATACATGGCATCATTTGATTATGAATAAATCATTGAATTAATGGAGAGGTCCCTAACGCCTTGGAATAAGGCCTTTGGAGGCCCAACGTGTAATATCCCCAAGGACAAGCCCCAATTGTATTTATAAATTGTAAACATGTTTTGTAGGCTGGTGAGCCAAGTTATAATAAGCTAGGAGGATTATTTGGTGATTAGGTCGGAGAGCATAGCTGTTAAAGGCCGGGAGCCTGATTTTGTATATGTAATTATGAAGATCATTAATATAATATATAAACATCGTTGTGTGTCGAACGACCATGAAGAAAGTGTGATGGGGGACTAAACTTCCACATAATGGGTAAGAGAGAGGGGTCTGAAAGGTTGGAAGAGCGGCCAAGCTTGAGGGATTAAGTCCTTGAATAATAATTTTTTATTATTCCAAAGTGGTGTGAAAGGTATGTTTTTATCCTAAGTTTCTTGAAAAGGGAACGCATACTTGATGGAGTGCATGCAACTTCATGGGTGACATGTGTCGACCCAAGCACATGCAATTTAACCCAATAATTGAGCCGTGATGGGGCTTCATCCTCCATTCTTTCATTCGTTGTCTGAACCATGTGTGGTGGGAGTCTAATCTCTGCATACACTCATGCAGCTCTGAAACTAAAAAATCGTGATGTTTTTCTGAGAAGCCGACGCATCCTTCGTCTGAACCGTTTGAGTCTGTGTTCGACCTCTGCATTGATTCTTTGTCACGCACCCTGAAAACCAGTGGAAAACCCGTGGAATGAGCCATGTATCCTGTGAACCCAATTTATCCACACTGCAAATCCAAGTTTGTGCTTAACTATTTGGGTTGTTGTCTTTTGTGAAACCTGAGCATACCGCAATTTTCTATGTCGTGTGTGTTATAATTGTGGGATGTTATGGCTACACAGTCCCTTGACTGAGTGTGAATGGCTACCATCATTTTTTCCTTGATGATCGTTACTGTTGTCCTCCTTGTGCTATAATGGAGATGAAGAAGCAGGTTGTCAGGCCTGTGTGCAACACTCTCTCTAGGTGAGGGAGGTAGTTGTGGTTGAAGAGGCAAGTTGTTAGGCCTATGAGAAACTCTCTCCAAGTGAGAGAGTGCATGGAGGAAATGAGAACTCCTTAAAGGGGTCCTGTAGCTACCACAGAGATCAGAGAATTTTGGTCCGACCTATTGCTGAAGCCCAAGGCAAGGGAGGTTTGGCAGCCGAAGGACTATCCCGGTGACGGTGAAGGTATATACTCCTGGGATGGGACAGGCATGTGGGAAATAAGAGTCTGTGAGCAATGGGAATAAGTAGCTCCTGGGAGAGAATCCATCCTCATAAACTATGTGTCTTCCTATCGACCTTGCCAAACTTAGGAATCCCTGGCCCAGTGGAGCTTAGTCCCATCTCAGGGGTGACCTACTGTTGAGAGAGGTGAGCAGCATGGTCTATGTCTGGGAGGTTCATGGAAGGTCTTCATGTAGTTGGTGGTGTTATTCCAGTTGAAAGATAATTATAATTTATCTTCTTAATTTTATGTTATGCATAATGCTAGAATGTTATCATGTGTTCCGTTGCATGTATGCATTGTTGTTAATTCTATTTATATCTGAATGGTAACAATAACTCTATGTTAAAATGTGTTAATTTGATTTAATGCATATTATATATATAACTGTATATTCTACGTGGTAGCATTACCCGACCTGGTGGAGGGCCAGGGATGTTACAATATGGTATCGAAGCATGGTTTCAACACTGAGCCTAGATAGGCCATGTTAGTGGAAAATGAAGAAAAAGTTTCGAAAGAATTGTTGTCGAAGTAGAAAAAACTCAAGTTATGACCCAAGGTTTCAATGCAGAGTCTGGAAGGGCTGCGTAAGTGGTCATTGGACCCAAGGTTTTGAGAGGAAATTGTGTCTGGAGGACCAATTTCGAACCTCAGAACCTTCTTGAGTGCCAAAACATTACCTTGGTCATGTTACGAAGCTCAGGAGGAGTAGCGGTGTTGTAAAACAATGATAGACGTGGTATTGGGCCACAGAATAATGTGGACCTTAGGATATGTTCGGGAGAAGGAAAATCCTTCACGATCGTCAGATCTGGCAATGTTGCGAGGCAGTTAGCTGTGAATTTATTTGGAAATCTGTAGAGTAACAGAGTTTTTTTTGTGCAGTAGGATCTATTCGGAAGGAATCCCTTACAACCATCAGATCTGGGGAAGGTGCATAAGGGTTAACCTGGAAGCCCTTCAGACTTCGCAAATTTAGTGAAGTCTTATACCATAAACATGAGAAGGGCGAAGTATGGAACTTCGAAGTGACGTGACATGGTGATGTGACTTGGTTTGACATGGAAACATGGGTTGTGCACCACATGTCAGTGGGTTTTGAACCCATAGAAGTTTTAAATTCCATATGGAACGTGACGTGTTACACCCATCTGATTGGGCCGCGAGTCAACCACTAGTATTCAGCCATGTCGCTTGTCGTATGAGTAGGGCTAGTGGGGCCGAGGTTACGTAACGTAGTTAAAGGTCGGAGGACCCACACCGACGTTGATCAATATACATCAAGATCAACAGCTCGGGGGAATTGCGAGGACCCAAGTTGCACGGGAGTTAATTCTCCAAGGCGGTCCCGCAATCCAAACAATGGTTTCACCGAGGGGTTATGTGTCAACCTCAGAAGAATTGCGGGATGAAAGGTGGGTTACTCCAAACCACTATTGCATGCCCCCGTAATTGGAAAACGTTAATTTATGTGACGTAATGACATCGCCAACAACTTGGATGTGCGGATGTGAAATCCTCCGAAGTCTCAAAGCTTCGAAGTTCCGGAACTCAAACACTTGAAGTTCCATATTGAGTGTCAACCATATGATGTTGAGTAGGCGTGGATGGTTGATCTTCCCTACATCGCGAGTTTGGTAATCTGGAACTCCGAGAGATTGTTGTGTGGTTCTTTGAAAACTTTCGAATCTAAAGGCCCGAGTAAGAGCTTATCGATCTAGTGCTTGATCACAACCCATGGTCGCATGGGTTAGGGACTATGAGAAAGGGGGTAGTGCTCGAAAATTATTACAGAGCATAGAAGAGATTAGAAAGAAAATGAAATTTGAACATTTTCTTAAATCAGATTGGTTTGAATGCATAAACTAGTGAAGTATTGAATAAGTTTCAATTGTTTCTCTTCTTTGATTTTTTGAGTGAAAGTTGCACATTGTCTGCAAGGAGTGCGTTTACAGAAGTAAGTTAACATCAGAGAAGCTCATGAGAGATACCCTTGAACCTTCATCAACAGAAATGCAAGGAGTGCACAGGAAGAACTTTGTGTTAAGTTCAGAGAGAGAAAGAGTCATTGAGAACTCTATAGGGATCTTCCAGGTGGGCATCAAGCAAGTGAAGGTGTGCACAGAGAGAAATCTTTATCGAATTCTGGGAGAAGAGTATCATAGGAAGATACTCACAAAGTTGTCGAACACTCTTTAGAAAATGCTCAATAAGGTGTGCTTTGAGCAGAAGGTTGCCAAGAGGGCACGAAGTTTTCCCTTGAAAGCAAACAGAAGGGTCGAGACCCTTAGGATACTGAGTAAATAGAAAAGATCAGAAGAGATAATGCAAGAGTGATTAGGAGCTAGACTTATTTGAAGTCCTAAATCTCAGAAGAGATAATGCTTATGAGAGAGATTACAAGATCCAAGAGGTGGACTTGCAGGACAAAGTTCAAAGGTCGAAACCTTTGAATATCCAAAAACTCTTCCAAGTCAGAAGGAGTCAAATTCTCAAGAGGACAAATGACCCTAGCCATCGATCTGGGAGAGGGATATATGAACTATTGGAGGTATATCTCAGTCGTCCATTTAGAAGCATCGTCAATATGATGAGATCGATGGTCACCTCGCATTACGTGGATAGAAATTGCTCTATCTTTACGATGTTGAGAGTAGGCCTCAATCCAAACCACAGTTTTGGAGTAAGGACACGTGTAGGCTCAAGGTGAATTGTGGGACAAAAAGTAGTTTGGTCTCAAACCACCTTTGAGCGTGCCTGCAATTGCGTGTTTGTGTGAGTTCACTGACCAAGATCACCTCTAAGGAGGAGCCAAGGAAAAAGGGAGAGTGGAATTGCTAAAGTCCTGAAGTGCCGAAATCATTTGGGAATGTCCATCGTCTGAAAGGACGCGTGGCAGAAATCCATCAATTTCAGGTGAAAACACTTCAGGACAAGGCAAAAGATGAAAGTTTGAAATCGTCGAAGCTCGAACAGCCGAAGCAGCTGGGAGCCATTGTTCTGGGTTGGACAGGTGTTACCTGATTGTGAACTTCAGAGGATCATACTTCGAGGTTTTTGACAATTTTTGTTTCGGAATATCTCGAAGCATTAAAGTCTCGAAACAATGAGAGTCGTCGATGTGAAGGAGGACACACAACACCAAATCTGGAACTCCAAGAACAGATCACTCTGAAGGAATGTAGAGGGTGAAAGTGTCGAAGTCCCGAAGGAGATCTTGATGGTTGATAGAAGAGGAGGTCAAAGGATTGTTGATCTGGTCTTGTTTGGAAAGAGTGGACTTGTCAAAGTCCCGAAGTATTGAAGAGAATCAGTTTCATTGATTTGGAGAGGACGCGTGGTAGAAGATCTATCACTCCAGGGAAATTCACTCTATAGATTTGTGTGTGTGGATACGTGAGAACTCCCGAAGGCCAAAGATTCGTAGTTCATAAGAACTGTTTGATTGTTGAGGACAGGGGTCATTAGATCTTTCACTCCAAAAGATTTCCATATGGGAAAAGTAGATAGTTGAGAGTTGAAACTCCCAAGGGTCAGAGAGTTGAAATCAACCATAGTCGTTGATTTGGAAGGGAGCTACGTATTGACAGATCATGTAGATATGGGATTGTGTGTGGAAGGATGATAGATAGCAGTCATTGATCGTGGATCATCACCAAGGGATTGGAGATCGACGAACAATATGGATTGCGGGGCCAAAACTTGCTCAGATGTTAAAAATCTTAGAGCGGGCAACAATTTATACCATGGTTTTAGAAAAAGAATACATGGTAGCTAGAAGTGAATTGTGGGGCAAAAAGGGGGTTGGTCTAAAACAACTCTTTCTCAGGCCCGCAATCACAGTTTTCTATGAGGTCATAGACCACGGTCTTATGAAGGAAAGGGCTAATGAAAAAAGGGGCTAGCACCTGAAACTTGGAGTTTTGGAAGAACGCAGGAATAGCCCACGGGTCTGTCAAGACCTGCACATAGAAGTAAAGGAGACCTATGTATAATTTTTTTGGGTTCAATCACAAGCCCGAAGAGTCAATGTGACTCAAAAGTTTGAAATATCCTTTGATCAGGAGGCCAACAGATCTTGCTGAGGTAGGGCCACTACGTCAAAAGTGCTCAGGGAAAAAATAGTCATGTATAGTGACTACAATGAGAGAACAAGAAGATTTAGGAATTTGGGAAGAATTGAATACTTCTAGAATCAACAAGAAAAAGTTTTATAGGGAGAAAGAAATTGTTGCAATTTCTATGGCAGCTAGTATGATTATGGATGGTTGGGCCAGTCAAAGGAAAGAATGCTTGCATGTTTGCAAGTGTTGTTGGTGATGTTGTTTCATAAGGAGGGAAACAATAGAAAGCTATTGTGTTCATTATAAGTTCATAAAAGAAGCATGAAATCTTCTACTGCTATCAGACTTTCATCTAGCATAAAATTTATTAATGGCATTCATGCAGGTATGAGTTTGTATTACTCTTTTTGCATAATTCTTGAAAGGAAATTTTTGTAAGAATTTCCTCAGCCATAGTTATTTTATAAAATCACAGGGTTATATTATTGAATTCATACCACTGGATGTGGTAAAGGATGGAGGCATGTATTAATTCAAATCTTTTTAGCTTCTAAATGCACACACTGACATAGTAGAATGTCATGTTAATTTGGTTATCGGGTAGTAACCAAATAATTAAAGATAAGAACTAGTTATAGGAATGAATTCATGTGAGGAAGGAGAGACCATCGGTTAGAGCGTTGTTACAGTTTGGTACCTTGATTTAGACAATATGATATGGAGGTGTTCTCAATCAAAAGATAAGTACCAATTCTCTATTTATTGTATGTTGTATATCTTGTATATAGGTTATAATGTGATTAGAATTGCCCATATATACATATATATACATTGCATATATGCTTGCATTACCTGCATCCATGACTATACATAATGTGTTTCATGTTTCATTACTTAAGAAATATATACTTGATGCTAATCATGTTATTGATTGGAATGTGATTCAGGTGGAGAAGGAAGGTGTCTTTCAAGTGCATCTGGTGCCCATATTGGACTGGAAGAGAAAACAATTCTGGAATCGAGCCATAGGGCTTGTAAAGGTCCAATGGCCCTGGTACGGTCCTGAGGATGTGACATGGGAGCATGAGGATGCTATGCGGGAAGAATACCAGCATATTTTTTTGAATAGTTTGGAAATCTTGTGGATGTTATGTGAAAGTTGCACTGAGGACAGTGAAAAAATAAGGGGAGGGGATTGTAATATCCCCAAGGACAAGCCCCAGTTGTATTTATAAATTGTAAACATGTTTTGTAGGTTGGTGAGCTGAGTTATAATAAGCTAGGAGGATTATTTGGTGATTAGGACAGAGAGCCTAGGTGTTAAAGGTGAGGAGCCTGATTTTGTATATGCAATTTTCCAGATCATTAATATAATATATAAACATCATTGCGTGTCGAACGACCATGAAGAAAGAGTGATGGGGAAACAAGCTTCCACGAAATGGGTAAGGGAGAGGGGGTTGAAAGGTTGGAAGAGGGGATAGTATTGAGGGCTTAAGTCCCTGAATAATAATTTATTATTATTCCAAAGTGGTGCGAAAGGTACATTTTTGTCATAAGTTCCTGGAAAAGGGAATGAATACTTGATGGAGTGCATGTCGCTTCATGGGTGACATGTGTCGACCCAGGCACATGAAATTTAACCCAAGAATTGAGCCTTGATGGGGTTTCATCCTCCATTCTTCTATCCATTGTTTGAACTGTGTGTGGTGGGTGTCTGATCTCCAGATACCCTCACGTAGCTATGAAACCAAAAAACCGTGATGCACCCTGAAAACCAATGGAAAACCTATGGACTAAGCCATGTCTCTTGTGTGTCATGTGAACCCAATTTATCCACACTTCAAATCTGAGTTCATGCTTAACTGTTTGGGTTGTTGTCTTTTGTGAAACCTGAGCATACCATAATTGTTTATGCCTTGTGTGTTATAACTGTGGGTTTTTGTGGCCATGCAGTCCCTTGGCTGAGTGTGATTGGCTACCATCATTTATTCCTTGTTGATCCTTATTCTTGTCCTCCTTGTACTGGGACGGAGTTGAAGAACCATGTTGCTAGGCCTATGTGCAACACTCTCTCCAAGTGAGGGAGGTGGTTTTGTTTGAAGAGGTAGGTTGTTAGGCCTGTGAGCATCTCTCTCCAGGTGAGAGAGTGCACGAAGGAAGTGAGAACTCCTGGAAGGGGTCCCGTAGCTACCATAGAGCTTGAAGAATTTTGGTCCAGTATGTTGTTGAATCCCAATGAAAGGGAGGTTTAGCAGCCAAAGGACTGTCCTGGTGACAGTGAAGGTGTATACTCTTGGGGTGGGACAGGCATCTGGGTAATGAGAGTCTGTGAGAAATGGGCATAAGTGGCTTCTAGGAGAGAATCCATCCTCATAAACTGTGTGTCTTCCTATTGACTTTTCCTAGCCTAGGAATCCCTAGCCTGGTGGAGCTTAGTCTCAACTCGGGGGTGACCTACTGCTGAGAGTGATGAGTAGCGTGGTCTATGGTTAGGAGGTTCATGGAAGGTCTACACGTAGTTGGTGGTGTTATTCCAGATGAAAGATAAGTATAATTTATCTTCTTAAATTTATGTTATGCATAATGTTGGAATGTTAGCATGTGTTATGTTGCATGTATGAATTGTTATTAATTCTATTTAAATCTGAATGGTAACAATAACTCTATGTCAAAATGTGTTAATTTGATTTAATGCATATTATATATATAAGTGTATATTCTCTGTGGTATCATTACCCGGTCTGGTGGAGGGCCAGGGATGTTATACAACGTTTGATCCCTAACTTCAACGACTTGCCAAATATGCCAAAACATTTCCCTAAAGTGGTGATGGGATGATTTTTTTAGGGTTTTTATCGTGCAAAATCAAATTTTAAATTGTAAACGGGAGAAGTAAGGGTTGTTGTCCCCTTACTTTGTGGTTTACCCTAGGTTTTATAGACAAACTCTTATTAGATGTTTTTATATAAATAGAGATAATTTATGTCTCATATGATCATAGCTTTCCCATTTGTGAGAAGACTACATTGGATGAAATTATCGCTATACTTGAACATTTTTGGCATCCCTCTCTCTTGGAAATATTATTTTTTGCATATCTTGATGAATGGATGAGCTAAGGTGGTGTGCACCTCTTGTACACTCTTGTTATTGCCTATGGATGGTTTCTTGGTGAAACTAGGGCTTGATCTTGCAACAATCTTGGTTTTGGTAAGGAAAATCTGCATTCTTCATGCTCTTTTCATGATATTGTTGGTTAAAGCCCTAGAAGGAGTATAAGTGCATACACCCTCCATCAGGTTCTCTTCATTTGCTAGTTTATAAGTATTTTATTGCAAATTATCTTGGAGGAGTAAAAGGGTGTACGCCCTCCATGATATACTTTGAGGTTTGTTTGCATGTCCTAGGGAGTAAGAGGGTTTACAACCCTATGAATCTTCTTGATCTAACTTGTGTTTTAAATGCTCCGTTGACCCAGTTTTTTAAAATGCCCTAATATGAAATTTTCAATGGAGATATAAATTGTTTTCTTTGGTAAATGTGATTTAAAAAGATATCAATATTGTTCAAGTTGGAATCTATTGTTGATGCTTTGAGGTTGCTAAAGCCCCTAGGGATTCTTAGTATACTTTGTCTCTTGGGAGATACAACTAAATTTAAGCTACATCCATGAATTCTACAACAAATCACTCTCCTTTTTATTCATAACTTGCATTTCAACAACCAGAATTTTCTAAGAATATGCCAACATCATCTACTAGTCCTAACACATCTTTTAGGTGGATTCTTTGTGACTTTTGGTGGATGATTTTTCTGTTGTAACAATTTGTTTTATACATACATAATTCTTCATTTATATATCAAAAATACTTTTCTATAACAACCTTACATTAATGCTAAAGTTTTATGCTTTTATACTTGAGTTGTACTAGTTTTTACTAGCTTATCTCTTGCATCATTTGTTAGAATTTTATCCTCTTATCTAGTAGATTTATTACTTGTTTCTTGCTGATATATATCTCTGTTTATTTCTTCAAATAGGGACTACAAGATTAAATTTCTTGTCCACTTAACATATAACTTGTACACTTGGATTTTCTTATGTCTCAGGAAGGTAAAAACACTTTCAACAGGTACTCAAAGACTTGGAAACCCTAAACCACTTCTGAGACGTGTCATCAAATCCATATTATAGTTATCAACTTGACCTATAGGGGTATTCATTTCATCATCTCACTTTATGTCTCATTTCTTCCTAGGGTCACTTGGGATTCCCCTCTTGATGTGATCATTTCACGTCTAAAATGACGGGAGTACCTATCTGAGGTGAGAGTGGGTAGTTATTCTCCTAGTTGTCTCCATCTTGTGGTTTGGGTCAGGATTTTCCCATCCTACACTTTGCGCTCTAATTTTGGTGTCATTTCTGGGGAGGATTTTGAATCCTCTTTCATTCCATAACAACACTTGGGAAAGCTACCATCCCAAATCCTTTACCCATAGATTTCTTGGAAACTCCACTTGAAGGATGTTCCCCTTCCACCCTTGATGAGATCCTCTTAAATCTCATATGGTGACTCCACCTTCCCAGAATCCACCTTTCCTTATTTCCCCCTTTCCATCCTTTGATGAGACTTTATCTCATATGGCGACTCCATTGAGATGTATTTTTAGTCAATGAAATTATGGAACAATGGGATGAACCCTCATACAAAACTTTCCATACCTAGAAAAGGGAAATTTTACAAATGGAAATGGAAAAGGATGTTACTGAAGTTGTTGAGGAACTGATGAATAATGTCAAAGATTTATTTCAAAAACCTGTCGAAGAACTAGCCCTTGAGGATGAAGAAATTATTGAAGGACAAATAAATGGAGAAAGTTACCAAGAAGGTCCCATTGAAGTTTCACATGTTGAAGATTCAGACAATAAATTTTATGAACATGAAGTACTTATACATAACCTTCCCTTTTATGGAGACATATAGACCAATGTTCCTCCTGTACATCAATAAGAGAATATGATGAGTTATGACCCTTTCAAATATCTTGAAAATACTTTATTCCATGAGTTTCTAAGTGAAGACGTATTAGAGGAGCCTTTGGATGTGACATACCCTTTTGGAAAAGGGAAAATAAAGAACTATGTATAAGTCTTGAAGCTCAGGAGGAACAATTCCTTTGTGCACAGAGAAATAGAAGGAAGAAGCAGAAGGTCGAGAAACCCCATCGAGGTTTCAAAGTTGACAAGTTCAGGAGAGACGATGTTTTGAGAATGCAGACAAGACCCAAAGGAATCAGGCTCGAAAGGGGAAGACTCAAAGGCTGAGGCCTTTGAAACTCTGAAAATATTCCAAGTATAGAAGAAATGAGGAAGCTCAAGAGGAAGAGAACAATAGTCGTAGATCAGTTGCGGAGGAGGAGATCTGGACTGTTGGAGTCTACGTCCAGACAGTAGGAGAAGAGCATGCAAGGGATCAGATCTGAACCATCATATCGAGCACTGAGGACCGATAGCCATCGAATCCGAGAGAAGGTGCATGAGGTTTAACCCTCGTAAAATCAAAAGAGAGAGGACTGATCAATGTTCCAAAAGCATTGGGATCATCCATCTCAGAGGACGTGTTTCAAAAGCTCCAAATTTCGAGGATTTGTTCACCGGGAGTTAGAGAGTGAAGACTCCCCCAATTTCCTGAAAAGGGAAGCCTCGAAAGAATCAAGGTCATCCATTTGTAGAGGACACATGGAGATGATCCAAAAGCCACTGGGATTTGTTTACCAGAAGATCGAGAGTGAAGACTCTCCCGAATTTCTGAAAAAGAGAAGGCCGAGATTTGATCACGATCGTTGATCATCTTGAAAATATCATGACCATTGATCGTGATTAAGGATCACAACCATCCATCGGAGAGGACCCTTGGTTGTTGGTTGGCATATTGGCACCGAGAAACCAAAGGAGAAGACCAGGCCAAAAACTCAAGAAAGGGAATCGCCGAAAGGATCGTTGGATATAGATCAACAAGGATTTTCCCTTGTGGAGGACGCATGGCAGAGATCCAGAATCCACCAGGAGTTTGGTCACCGGGAGCTGGGAGGTGAAGACTCCGCCAAAACCTCGAAATAAAATCATTGGGATTTAATATTCGTTGTTGATCAAGTGACATATCTAGCCCATTGATCTAGGAGAGAGATTCAGGTTTCAGGGATTTTAAAAGGAAAGGAAGGGGCACTGCATCGCGATTCCCTGAATCATGAAAGCTGAAGCATTCGGAGGAGTAGCCCTAGGCCACAGGAAGGGTCATGTGGAGAATTCTTAAGGGAGGAGCCAAAGAGTCATTAGGACCTTTTTGGGCTTCGAGACTTCGAAGGACAAGGAGTGGGGAGAGCCTACATGGTGGAATCCTGAAATCCGAATTCCAGTAGTGCTTTTGGCATTAAGAACGTGGTCATGGGGTAGTGGTCACATGAGTGGAGATAAGAAAAGGAGCTAAGCACCTTAGCCCTGTTTTGGGTTTTAGGGATTGGAGGAACAAGGATTTCCTTGCATCTGGAAAATCCCAAAGCCAATTCATGATTAACGCCTTTTGAGTAAGGCTCATGATAACAATGACGACCACATGGTGGGGAAAGCTCACATTGGATTCTTAATTTTTCACATGGCGGGTTTTCTATAAAAAGGACCCTTGGATTGTTTATAAAAGTTTTAGGTAGGAACTAAAGAGCCACTTTCGACTCAGGAGAGAAGAACGATCTAGAGACCAGGAGGTCAGAGAACCCTAAAGGGGAGGGGGGCTATATCAGAATATCCCTTCGAGAATTTTTTCAATCATTGGATCAAAAAGTGGAAGGAGGGCATGATTGCTTCAGCAAGTATAACTCTGGGGAAGTTGAACAACTAGAGAGTCGTAATATACCATAGTTCTAGAGTGTCAAAGTCCCAATAACCGTAGATTAGTATCTGGTAGGATCCTTTCTGGTCGTTTGATTAAAAAGTGAGAGGATAGAGTAAGTGAGAATGTTAACCAAAAACCCCCAGTCACATACACTTTCTGACCACTTCGATAGGTATAACTATGGGGGAGTTGTGATATCCCGGAGTCCCGGAGTGCCAAAGTCCCAAAGTGAATAAGGACCATACATCTCGTTAATTCATAGTTATTGGATAAATCTGGTGGAAGGATAGTGTAACGGGAGGTGTTATCTGAGGATAAGTGGTCACCATCACTTTATGACCACTTCGGTAGGTTTCACTGCGAGGAAGTTGAACAACTCAAGAGTTGTGTTATCCCAGAGTCCCAGAGCACCGATGTCCAAAAATAAATATGGATCGTCTGTCTCAACACTGGGTTAAGTCGTGATTGTTGATTTGATTGAAGTTGCCAGAGAAGCGAGGATCATCCATACCATGGGAGATTAAATCTCAATCATTTGATATACTAATAGAGATTATATAAGTACTTCGACAAAAGTTACTCCATGAAATTTGGAAGATAAAAAATGGAGAATGGAAAAAGGCCGAAGGACTTGGTTCCAAGCATCGGTCTCATGATAAGGTAAAGGGGTTGATTAGATCCGCGAAGGGCATAGAAGTGAACAAGCCCATGGAAACTTTTGAACGAGGTCATATGTAGAAGAATAAAGAGAAAACTACTAAAGGAACATCGCTTAGAGTGGATAAGCCCGTGGTTTCCAGCCGCGCTCACAAGAAACGTGGATTGAAGGAAGCACATGTGCATAATTTAAATTTTGTACCAATTTGAAGGGGTTTTGAAATAGTTTGAGAATATTGGCACAGAACCATTCCATTATTTCTACAAGATCCTTTTTTCACAAAAAGGGTGAAAGTGAAGTTTTCAAGAAGCCCTAACTTTCAGTTTGGATATCGGATTGGGGCATGGGAATAATCATTGGAAATATTACTCAGAGAAGAATAACATCAAATTTTTATAATTTAGAGAATGATGATATATTTATTTATGAATTAAGCATAAAAAATACCTGTAGCATTAATTGGAATATTTCTATAATATGTATAATTCTAACAAAAATGGTTGCTTGCAGATTTGGTAGGATTAGAGATTTAATTGGATCAATTCCTACCTAGGATTGGATATCATAGTCATGGAAGCATGACAAATATTGTAAAAGGTGGTTGAGGGAACAAATAACGTCTGGGAAAGTAATAAAAGACGGATAAAGAACTCAAGAATAGTGGAACAAAAGTATAGTAAAAAACTACAGGATCTGAATGAATTGCAAATACAAAAGAAAGAATGCTCACATAAGATATGAAACTAGAAGGTGAATAATGTTAGTAATGGGCATAGAAAGGAAAAGTATGACTTTATAGACTTGAATGAAGAGAGGTGTAGACAATTGCAAAGCTTAAGTGTGAAAGAAGTAGTCTAATGGACAACTAGGAGTAATAATATTTGATTCAATAATTTTGTGGTAGTAGAGTGATGGAATGTTTGAGCTACTTCATTCTGAGGTGATGGAATGTTTCATAAAGGTAAATTTGGATATGACTAGCCAAAAGGAGTTGTTGAAAATTGATTAGATTGGTTGTATTGAAAAATGGCCAAGTGAAACTTGGATGGAAAGTATTCAGATGAGGGAACAATAGTGCAAATGAGCAAAATGGTAGCACACAAGGAAACATGGATCTGAAGGAATTCAAGGAAAACTAGCTACAACATAAATAAATAAATAAATAAGTGAATTGAAACAAAAATCCACTAGAGTGCATGAGGCATACAATCAAATTAAAATGCATACGCATTAGTAGGCATGTTGGCAATGAATGCTTGGTGCATATGGATGTGTAATTGTGCATATGCACATTCTTGTATATGCATATAACATGCTTGTGAACTTAGAATAGTCTGTTATTATGAAATAATGATGTTATGGAAATTGAGTATGACTAATGATGGATTATGTATTCAAGAAAAATGATATACCATGGTTAAAGATGTGGATGTTGTTGTTTCTTATGATTTCCATCTATGTGAAGACCCATGAGGGTGGTAAGAATGGTGGTCAAAATGATGAAGGAGGGATTATGTGAGCTTCTACAAATACTAGTTGATCAGGTAGCATCAAGTAGGTTGATAAAAACCATCCAGGTATGCATTTGTTGCTTCTATGTTGAAGGGAATTGACGTAACAAATTACCTCAGTTATTTTTTCAATATTTAAATCAATATGTAATGGCCAAAGACCTAGAGAATGTAATTGTTATTGATTCTAGAGTGCACTTAGATAGATTTTCAGTTGTATATTATGTTATGATTGGTTATGGGATCATAACCAGGTTAATTCAGAAAACATTCTCCTTCTATAACAATGAATATCCATAGAGCTAGTCATGTGTGAGACCATAATATGGTTTAATATGGAAGGGCTATAGTGCTATGCAAGTGATCAATGGTATCCACTATATATATGATGTTTGGATTGTAACCTATTTGCCGACACTGAAGAGTAATTCAAAATTATATTCTTGGTGTTGTGTTTGGGTTGAAAAGGAAGGTAACCAAATAGTCAGGAAAGGAGTAGGAAGTATGTGGATGATGTGTTGAGGTGTTGGACAGACCTTCCAAATCATCATGGTGGAATGCATGACATCGTTATGTGGTATTATGTAGTCAATGCATGGATGCATTGGGTAGATGTAGCCATGGGTATTGGCACATCGATTGTTATTTTATTTAGTAATTAATTGTTGCATTATTAAAAGAATGTGGTGATGAAAATACATAATGATGGATAGTTGCATTATATTTAATATGAATACTAGTTGAAGGTTACAGGTGGTATTAAAAATGTTACAAGTGGTATTGCAAGAATTATTGAATGCATTTTGGTGAATGGATGTATATATTATATAAAATAGAAATGATTATGATAACAATTGCAATGATGTGAGTATTTCTAACTCATGAAGTTGAAAACACTTCAGGAGATATTAGATAATGCAACAATAGAGTTGCATGTGAGAGTAGTTATATAATGATAAATTATGGAAAATATATGTGAAGGGAACAAAGTGATAGAAATATTGGCAGATAGAAGAAATAAAATATTGGATGATAATACATGTGTAAAGAATGATGGGTTCATTCTAGTTAATAGTTGGATTAATGGAAGTGATTGAATTGTTGTTGTAAACAATTCTAAGATCATTTTGTGAATTTTTGTAATTGTTTCCATGGAAATATACATATGCATGATACTGAAAACTTGTTTGAATAAGTGAAGGTTGAGGAAAATTGCAAGTATGATGGTCTTGGATATGGCAGGGATGTAATCCCAAAAGGAAGAATGATATCTATAGCTGCAAAACCCAAACATTTTGAGAAGAAAAAGTCATGCTTGGAAATTTTATTTTCCTATATAAAACAGATTTGAGAAATTAATAGTTACAAATTGTTACATGATTATGATAACAATTAGTCTCACTCATTGAAGGTTGAGAAAATTACAAGAATAAGGTTGAGAAAATTTAAGCCATAATAAATATTGATTCCTGCAGCTGCAAGATCCAAACAAATTATGAGTTGGAAGCTCATGCTTGGAAACTCTGTTTTTCTGTATAAAACATATTTGACATTTATGATTGAAATTGTTATAACAATATCTCATGATGACTGTATTTTTATAATATAGATGAGATGTTGGCTATTGAAGTTGGAAGCTCGTGAAAAATAACACTAGAAGGAAATCGAGTTCAATTATGAAGGCATGGAATGAAGAAATTCCAGTCGACTTGTTGCAGCTGGAGTTCTTGAAGATGCAACTCTAAAAATTCTTGGTTGAGTGCACTGGATCCCTAAAGAGAAGTTGAATATCTTGAGGGACTGCAGGGCAAAGAAAGGGGTTCATTTATTTAGGTTGTGAAGGATGAGAGGGAAGGAGATCTTGTGGGTTGGAACTACTGCCATAAATATAAATTCTAAAGATCATTATACATTTTTTGGGTCAAAATTCTTATGTATACATTTTTAATTTTAGGGCGGAGTGTCTATGTATACATTTTTAATTTTAGGGTGGAGTGCCTATGTATATAAGAGTTGGTTGGATTTCTTGTGTGGATTAAGGCCAAAGAGCCTAGATTTTTAATGTTAATAACATTGGAATGGTTTTGTGTAATGGGGACAGTTCCAAAATAAGGGGAGGGGGATGTAACACCCTAGTTTTTAACCCTTATGAACTAAAATGTATTATGTAATTGTGACTTAGGCTAGTGAGCTGGGAAAGTTGAAAAGGATCCAGAGTGACTTGGAAATGTAATACTTCATATCCATTAATAAAATACACATTTGGTTGTAAGACATACAAGGACAAAAGAGATATGGGGATATGATTCCACGAGAGAGGGGGATTAAGAGGCTAAGTATTTTAATTATATTTTATTTACCCATAATTGATTTTATGGATAAGAAAGGTTACATGAGATTCTTGGGAGGAACTCCATGTGGTTATTTGTGTCATGTAATTATATAAAACCTGCCTGTGGGTTGTTTGGGGGTTACTCTTGGTTAATCATTTCATTGTAGAATTCCTCATTTCACTCTTGCTGAATTTGTGTGCTCTTGGGGATGAGTATGGAAATGAATTGATAGAGGAGGAAATCCATTTATAGATGTTTGTAATAGATTACTTATCATTATAGGAGGGAATGGATGCCTATGTGCATGATATTGATGAAATTTTGGAAAGAACTATCCACAACTGAGAATCCTTGGAGTTCCAACAGGGAGATTTCCTGACCAATAGCACTAGATCCCTGGAGAGAAATGGAATAGCCCGAGGGACTGCATGGAAAATAAATGTGTTCAATTCTTTGGGTTTTCTAGCTTGAAGGGGAGAGAGAGATGAAAATTTAGATTGGTTTTGTGGTTGGGAAAACTGAGAGCTAGTTATCCAATTGTTGTGTGTTTTAGATTTGGCCTAGGACCCGACCTTTTGGATTCATAGCCCTGGCTCAAGGGTGACCTGTTCTTGAGGGTAAAAGAAAAACAATTTTTATGGTTGGGAGGAATGTACTTGGTCTACAACCAGTTGGTGAATGTTTACTTGCAACGATAAGTTCTCTTTATGTTTTCTGTTGTGTATTTAAGTATCTCTGAGATGTATTTTTGTGTACCTTTCTGCTGGTTATTTTTTTTCCATGGAATGTTGTTTATTTACTTCATGTTGTAGCATGGATCTTGATTAATTTATGTGATTCTTTCATGCTTATTTTTCGAATTAATTATTATAAAAGTTTGAAATTGGTTATGAGGTGAGTTTTTGAGGTAGCGTTCCTAGCCTATGAATGATTGGGTACATTACAATTAATAAAGAACACCATTCAACAATATATTTTGCATCTCGAATGAGGGAATTAGTTGTGAACTTAATTTATTTCCTAATTAATGATCTTTTTATGCATGCACCTTCTCCACCATGCTCCCTTTTTCCGTTCTTAGACTCAAAATAGCTCCATATGTGTGGTACCTTTAATTTTTTATGCAACATACAAAACCATTGAAATACAGGACCATTTTTTAACTGGCTTGCGCAACCATCTGACCAAATCCAATGTTGATCCATTTGTATGTTCTTCTCCTTAAGGTGATTGTAGAAACAAAAACACATGTTATAAATAGGCTAAGTCATGGCACCAATCATCGCTTATATAGAAGTGATACTCTTTCAATATAACTTTTTTTTGTTCATTACTACACGGCCCATTCCTATATGTGATATGGACCATTATGTTGACCTACTCTAAGTGATAATATTGGCTTTGAATCTCATTTTTCACTTGAAGGGTGTAGTTTTCAACAAAATTAACCACTGATAACACAATACCAATAGGAAATGTATCTCTACATATTCTAAAATGCTCATCCTGTCACCGAGCCACATGGACATGATGAACACAATTTTATGTATTTTAGACAAAGTCCTTCATGAAGTCACAAAATCGTACTTGGGAGGTAACTAATTCTATCTTTTTTCTTCCTTGTCCTCCATCAATATCATATGTGACATATTTAAAGCTTTGCAAGGTAGCCTCCTTCCTCCCCAATTCACACTCAAAGCTTCCAAAGATGCACTTGCTTAGTAATTTCATTCCATCTCACTTCGGGCATGTACCCTCTAAGCATTTATTTTGACCAAATGTAAAACCCTTTGTCCTTATACACAAGATGTTGTGAATAAAGTCTCTAGATGACGACGACGACAATATAACTAAGCATTCCTAGAAAAGGGTGTTATGAAAAAAATGAATATACATATATGTGCGTATGTGTGTGTGTGTGTGTGTGTGTGTGTTTCATAATAATAACCATACTCAATGTGATATATACAACAACATGTGTTATGAATTGTGTTTATTTGAACATACCAAGGGTTTCATTCATGGAAATATATTTGGCCCAATCTAAGTGCACTATGTACTATTTTGAATCTCTCATACAATTTTGTTTGTGTAATGTCAAGAAAGTGTTTAATATGAGGTTCATGATCCCTATATCCCCTTCTCAATTTTAATACATCTTTGTGGTTGGAAGAAGGCCTAGTGTTCTCATTCCAAAAATCATGAACTAGTCCCTTAACCACTCCAAGTAAATGCATGTCAGAACGAAGTATCCTACCAGTGAAGTACCACAAATATGTTGGGCCACCTGTGTGGATGGTATCGCATTTATGAGAATAATTTATAAGGGTTTTGACATTGAATTTCAAGATGTGAGAGGTTTGTTGTAGCAAACAATGTTTTCTTTTGATGTTGCTAACAATAAATTGTGACAAGACACATTAGGATGCATTGCGGTCTTTAGAACACAATTTATTACCAATTATTTGAAAAGCATCTAGAAGTTTTCTAACAATATGATGACTTGTTTCTACAATTTTGACTATTTTTATTCCCAAAATTCTCCTGACAACAATCAAACTTCTAGATTTGGACCCAGTTAAAAATAATTGACATTTAGCAGCACCATATTTTGGTTCAAAACATTCTTTAATGATTTTATAAGAGTAATAACGAAGTGAAGCTATACCACTTTCATTGAATTCAATGTGTTTAGGAGTTCTTTGTCTCACAATACTCAATCTAGGTAGGGATGGTGAACCCCTATTCTAGCACTCTTGACCTCCTTGTTGTGGAGTTAACAATGTTGCAGTTCTTTCCCCTTCTATCATTGGAGGATCACCTATGGGAGGAGAGTGGACATGGGATTGACCACTTTATAGAAAATTTGATTTTCCAACAAAATATTGCACCAAAGGAACTTCTTCACCACAATGTTGTACACCAATTCCTTGTCTAATTTCATCCATTGTATAACCAGCTCCAAGAAAATACTCCATCATCTCGTCATCCACAACAAGTTGTCTTGAAGAGATACTCTATGGATTTCTCTCAAATAAACTCTTGCGCTTTTCTTCTAGTGATGGAGGAGAAACAATAGTGGCATCGATTCCACTATAACTTGGATTTCACTCTTCTTTAAGCCTATGATTTGACATGCGCAATTTTTCCTTTTCTCTTTCTCCTTTTATCTTTTCGATTAATTTCTCTTATCTTGAGGAAATTCGTTCTTCAATCTTCCAGTTCCCCTTGTTTAAGGAGAAAAATTGGCTTCCAAACACCCCACCACAAATTTGTCTTTGTATTATGTAATAAGGCACAACCAAGAAGACACAAGAAGATAGAAACAACAATTCCAATTGCACTTGGACAAATTTTTCTTCCAATTCCAAGAAGACACAAGAAGAGACAAACAACAATTCCAATTGCACTTGGACAATTTTTTCTTCCAATTCCAAGAAGACACAAGAAGATACAAACAACAATTCCAATTGCACTTGGAGAAATTTGTATTCCAATTCCAAGAAGACACAAGAAGATATAAACAACAATTCTAATTGCACTTCGACAAATTTTTCTTCCAATTCCGGTAAGACACAATAAGATACAAACAACAATTCCAATTGAGCTTGGATAATTTTTTCTTCCAATTCTAAGAAGAAACAAGAGTATACAAACAACAATTCCAATTTCTCTTGGACAAATTTTTCTTCCAAATATCCCTACAATGGTCTGGAAATAGAAAAAAACTCTCTATGAATCAAACAAGAAGTCTAAAGTAGGAAAAAGATGTTCGTGCACACTATTTTTTATGTGAAGTTGTCGTGTATTGTTTTTTGGCCTTGATATAGATGATGTAGTGGAGTGTTCTTGGAACCAAAATATGCCCATCAAGAATGCATGCACGTTCCTAGAACATTCACACCCTAAAGCATGCACACATTCCTACTGAACATAAATGACCAACATATAGAACTCAATCAAGTCACAAGAGTGTGTGCACACTCTTCATGCAACCAATATATTTATTATAGACAAAACATCTTTATGAATAAATATTTATAGGGTTATGGGGACAACTAAGGCCTAAGGGGTTAGTATTGAAAATGTTGTCAAGGATAGAAAAATGGTTAGAGCACCAAGATGTGGGTGATGTGGGTGCAAGGGTTGTACAAAATATATACACATAGTGCACTCAAGAATCAAGTGTAGCGATGGTTAAGGGTTGAGTATAAGTTATTCCTAGGATTAAATTGAGCTATGGGGCCCTAGTTCATGGTCTACGTCAGGATATAGTTCATATTCTAAATATAGCTCTAGATATATGTCATGGTCTAGGTCATGGTCTATGTCAATATGTAAGTCATCATCTTAATCTATCTTTGGATCTATGTAATGGTATAGGTCATGGTCATCTACTAGGTCTAGGTCATGCTCTGGGTCCTTCCATGTCTAGGTCTTTCTTTGTCTAGGTTTAGGTATAGGTCTTGACATATCTAGGTCAAGGCCATTTCTTCCCTTGCAATGTAGGGAGGGAGTCTACAAAGAGAGGAAGAAAGAGAGTGTGAGAGGGGGAAAGGGGAAGAAAAATAAAGTTAGGGATAGGGATACAAATAAGAGGGGGTAGAGAGTGAAAGAGTTAGAGGAATGGGAGTAAAAGAGGGAAGGGGGATTAGATATATAAAAAAAGATCAAGGTGGGAAAAGTGAGGGAGAGAGACAGAGGGGGATACAGGGAGAAAGATAAAGAGTTTTAGATGCAAGAGGTAAAGAGAGAATGGGGTAGATATGGATTCTTTGAGAGTGTGAAAGAGGAAGAGGAAGGGGGAGGGAAAC
>JZKD02S1873845.1:177731-190582 GCA_000966675.3 Picea glauca
GAGGAAGGGGGGAGATAGAGGGAAGGGGGAGTAGAGATATATGAAGTGATAAATGGAGGAAGAGTAGAGGAGAGAGAGGGAAGGGGATATAGTGAGAGTGATACTAACAATAATGAGAGAGAGAAAGAGGTGGTATATGTAGGAGAGGAAGAGAAGAGAAATAGTGGGAGGGAGGGGGAGATATAGAGGGAGGAGGTGGGTAGAGAGAGAATGTGTGAGTGTGAGAGGGGGTGTAACTTAACCAACCACTGAGGCAAGGCCACACGACACACAATTCTCTCATTATCAGGTCTGATACTATATTGTAACGTACCCATCTCCCTGTTGGGAAATGATACATCAAAATTTTGAATTTCTGATACCATTTAATTCAATAGAACTGTTATGCACATGAAAAAAGTTAAGAAGAAATAATAAAAGCATGCATGCAACAATAAAAAATCATGTTTATAATTTAACAACAAGGATCTCATGAAATAAAATCATAATTTCACACACACAATAATTGAAATAAGCACATGAATGAAGCTTATGTCAGGAAATAAACACCAACTTCATGCATACCTTCCACATTCATCCTAGGCATATACTACACTACTCATAATCTTAAGAATGGGTCACCCTCGAGATGGGGATAAACTCTACTAGGGAAACAGGAATAATAAGCCAGTCTAAGGTCTGATCAGAAACATAATTACTTCTCCCAAGGTGCCCAACTATTGTAACTAGACTATAGTCTCTCATTCCCCACATGTTTGTCCCACCCTAGGAAGTGTGCCCCTTCTTTGCTCAACATTGCCTCGACTACCCCAGTTCCCTTCTGGGGATTCAACAATAGGATGGATAGGAAGTCTCAGATCCTTGTAGTTATTTCCCATTGCACCAAGGAACAATTTCGAGTAGTTTCCTACCTAAAGAAACTACTCAAGGTCCTAACAACCTACTTCTTTGACATAGAAAATATCTCACCTAGATATAAATTTCAATAGTCCTAAAAACCCACCTTTTTGACCACGGGCCTGACAACCTACCTCTTCTTCCTTTCAACTGTCAAGCTAAATAGTCCAGGTATGGGTCCCATAATATTCCAATACTGTAATGTATGATTCACAGGTGCCTCCCTGAAGGAATGAAGATTATCCCCCTTTTTGCACTATGTCCCAAATATATATATATATATATATATATATATATGCATGTGTCTTTTGAGACACTTGGCACCCAAGGTACTCTCTTGTCCCTACCTACAACTTAGGATATATTCATATCCATTACTTTAGCTTTAAGGAACACTTATGTAATATTCCATTAAGATTAAGCCCCCTAACTTCTCCCCTTCCTAGACTCTTAGCCCCCCATACTCATTTGTGGCTCGGTCTACAACAATGATGTACTTTATTAATAATATGAGTGTTTACATATTACAATAACAGGATAACTATCCTTTACCATCTAGGATCCTCGGTCTAATAATGACATAAACCTTCTGGCCTATAACAACCTGTGTCACCATCCTATAAAACATTTACATTCTCAGTACATAGGTACTAGTATTTTTTTATATAGGCTCACTAGCTTGAAGAACACAAAGACTGTGCACTAAATCGATGGACACAAAACTTCTAGGATGTGTGCACTCTTATTTTAGTGAGCCATCTCCACGCACTTACACAGGTGCATGCTAGATACATTAAATTGAGTGCTATAGTTATTTACAAATTCCTGCACTCCTTTGATGTCAGATTCACCTACACTGACTCAATGCAGACATAACCAAACCAAATATCATATTCCTTTAGCTCACTAGATTATATGTAATTTAAAATTACATTGATAATTTGGGCTCAGCCTAGGGGTATTACATTCCCCTCACCCTCGTTTATGCATTGTCCTCAGTGCATTATTGATGCAGAAATGATCGCCCCTCGGCCAGAAATCCGCTACAGGATTGTTCTCCCTTCGGATCCACAAAACCAAAATGGTTCTTTCAGGCCTTCACTGAAACCCAATGAACCCGATCCACAGGTCCTTTCCCGAAAACCCCACCTACACAAACATGCACATGTGTGAGCTTTCACCTGCACATGGCCTCGAGACACGTCCGCGACCTTTTTTAGAAAAAGGAAACTTCGGGTTTCGTAATTTTCGTGAACCCTGATGTCGAGAGTCTCTGACGCTTCTATCCCCCGAATTTCAAAACGCCGAAATACTGAAATTCCAGTCTATGTGATTGTGTCCTCCATGACCGCAGCCTAACTCTAAAGGTATGTTGCGTTTCACAAACTCGGGACTTTCAATGTCAAGTGCTCGACTTCTTGTCACCGGGATGGCTAAAATTCTGAATCCTGAACTTCCGAAGCATGTGACCACAACCCCACTCCAAAGATATGTCACGTTTCACGACTTCAGGTTTTCTAACTCCAAGAGACCTAGCTACTTATCATCAGAAGTGCCGAAAACCCAAACCCTGGTATGTCGAAACCTTTAACGCTATTCTATGGCCCGACGATATTCCTCCATTTGCTTTCGGGACTTCGCGATCTGGGCTGCAACAAATCCTTGCCCCTTCGAGCTCCATGTATCTAAAATACCGAGGTACCGAACCAAATGGAGATCAATGGCTATGAGCCTCCCCTAATCCGACGACTTGGCTCTTTTTAGGATTTCACAGGTCAAGAGTCCCAAACTCTTACCCTTTGCATTCCTAGTAGCCGAAATGTCGAAATCCTCCTTTCGGGGATTTTCTGAAACCCTGATCGATTTCCACGTGTCCTCCTATTGGATGGTCATGATGCTTTTGGGACTTTGATGAGTCCTCTTCTCTACACACGAGGGTTAAACATCATGCTCTTCCTGCTAGATCTGATCGCTATCGGTCCCTTGTGTTAGAACTGACAGCCCAGATCCATTCTTTTGCGTGCTCTTCTGCTACTTCTTGGATGTGAAATTCAACGATCCAGATCTCGCCTCTCCAGCTTCGATCCAACGGTAAGTATAACTCCCTACTGAGCTTCCGCTTCTTCCTTCTCCTTGGAAGATTTGAAGTGTCTCAAAGGTCTCAGCCGTTTCTTCATCTGTAAACGTTGTGACTTTGGGTCTCAGCTACATTCTTAAGATATTGTCCCTTCTGAGCCTTTCAAAATCTTACCCTCCAAAGGGTGTCTCGGCCTCTATGATTCCTCCCAGCTATGGCTCTATGTGCAAAGACACTTTTCCTCCTGAGCTTCAGACTTGACGAGCCTCCAGACAGTTATCTCTCAACACTTTACTCAAGTGTTGGCCTGGTGCACACCTTTCATAGGTCTTTGTCCTCCATGAGCCTCAACTGCTTGAACCCCAATGGTTTTTGTCCCTTTCTCTCCTTGAAGGGATATAAGTGCCCTCTTGGAAACTTATGCTCAAGCACTCTTTGTTGAGACTGCAGGGTGTTCAGTAACCCTGTGAAGGTCTTTGCTTGAAACTTCTCTTTCTCTGAACTCAAAACAAGAGCTCCTTCTGTGCTATCTCTGCACTTTCTTAATTCCCTCTTGGCAGAGCTTCCAGAATCTTCAATGATTCTATCTTCTCACTGAACTCAAGATAGAGTTCTCTTGTGCACTCTATGCACTTTCTCAATTCCCTCCTGGCAGAGCTCTACAAAACCTGTAGTCGTTCTATCTTCCCCTTCAACTCGAAATAGATTCCTTCTCCTAATTCATCCTGTGCATTCGTTCAATGCCCTCTGTGCTCTCCTATACACAGTCTAACCTCCAAGGTGTTTAGTGACCTTGAGGTTTCCTCCTGAGTCAATGAATTCCTCTGGTGCACCCTCCTAGCACGTCTTTGTCTGAAATTTCATAGAATTCAGAAGTGCATCCTCGCACTGGCTTCCAGAACCCACAGTTTTCTGTCATGCAACCTCTTACATGAAGCCTCAAAGAACCCGGACCTGAAATAAAAGAACCCACAGATAGGAAAATTTATCTATCCCTGCAAATGCACACCTAATCACACATCTACAACATATCAATACACACACACGAAGACATTCATCACACATAGAATAACATGCAGGAACAAATGATCTGTTTGTATTAATTCTAAAAATGCCTTCTTTACGAATTGTTTGAGCTCAGACTGCAACAGAGTGTCGAATATCCTCTCTTCTCCCTATTCTTTTCTACTAACTAATGCCTACAGATACACAAGTTCTTTTTACATGAGGGGGATCCTCGAGCTCTTCCCTCCAAGCTACCTACTCTATTAATTACATTGAATGGGTCATCTAATCCATATTGGAGTTAGATCCCCTTCTACCTATCATCCATTAAGGCGAAAA
The DNA here is from genome assembly GCA_000966675.3 of Picea glauca. Lineage (NCBI taxonomy): Eukaryota > Viridiplantae > Streptophyta > Pinopsida > Pinales > Pinaceae > Picea > Picea glauca. The sequence goes on from JZKD02S1873845.1 coordinate 182,050, forward strand.
TAACTACAACTTGCTCAAAGGCACAACTTTGGCTCTTCTAGCCTTACAAACATTTAATTCAAATTCAAAATTTGAAAAATGAGAGGGCTGCACCTCTCTCCTCCATTGAATGCATGCTTATGTACCTGGTTGGATGGTGCATTGCTAGTGTGGAGCGATGCTCCTACATCATACTCCTCTGCTGTGAAAAATTCATCAGCTCTTGGTCATGAGCTTCCCAGCATCTCTGTTGAAAATCCTCCTAGATCGCAAACAGTTCTTTGGAACTATCCATCTGCTCCATCGCTTTGTTGTTGTTGCTGCTACTGCTACCCTGCTGCTATGGCAGGTCTTCCTCTGCTCAGCTTCTCATTGCTGGCAACTTCCTGTGATGACTTCAACATCAACCTCCTGATTTGCTCAATTTCCTCATCCAACTGCTGCAATGGATGGCTCTCCTTTTGCAATCTCCTCGGTTTCACTTCTTCCCTGCAAATGGGTCGATCAACTATATCTCCCATGCCATATTTTTCCTCTTATGTGGCACTAGATGGCCACTCTACTGCAGACTCCTCTTCTGGAGTTTCATCACTGAGCCTTTTCTCAGCTTCCTCTTCTGACAACTTGATTTTCAGTTCTCCTACTGGCATATCTACAGCTTCCTCCAGCTGCTCCTTAGACTATAATTCTCCTTCATCTTCTATTGCATGCCTCAGCATTATAGTTATCATATGTTCAGCTCCCTAGCTGAAAATTCTGAGCAATTCCTTGGAATGATCCTCTTCTATCATTTTCATGACTTTCATCTCTAGGCAGTCATCTAGTGGCTCTGGATGGTTCAACCAATCCTCCATCATTTCTAGCTCCTTATCCCAAGGAGTGAGCATCTTATCTGCATGCTCTTCTTCTTCGCTTGTTGTCATCTTCAGTGCTACAGTTGTCTCCCCTTCAGTTTCCTGGCTGAAAATTTTGAGAAATTCTCTCGAATGCTCCTTTTCCTCTTCTTGGGAAGCCTCTGATATATGCTCCATGTATTTGACAGTCACAACTAGTTTTCCTTCTACTATTGCTGCATCAACAACACACACACTGGCCTCAACTAGGCTATTTGGCAGGAATATCTCAATTCCTCCAATGATCAGAAAATCTGTTTGATCCTTCTCTATAAACTCCTCTTGTTGATGTGAACTCACCTCTGAGTTCATGAGACTCTCACATGGCCTCATTTTCCCTCCCTTTCCCACCTGGAAATATGGGATTTCTTCTCTACCCTACTGGAAGTCTATGAGATCCTCCAGCGATATCATCTCATTGCCCTACTGGCAATCTAAATTTTATGTTCTGCCCTCTTGGCAGTCTTTGAGATCATCCTGTGACCTCTTCTTATTGGCCACATGGAAAATTGAAAATCCATCTTTGCCCACCTGGAAATCTATGAGATCTCTGCTCGATCTCTCCTCTCCATCATCACTGAGATTTCTCCCAGTCTCTGGTTCACAAGCATGAACCATCTCCTCTTCTGGTTCGTTGAGGTCTTCAACATGCCTCAACCATCCTCTCAATAGTAATTTTTGTCTTCTGGCCAACAATTTCTAAATCAGCCATTTCACCTTCCTCATCAGAGGCCATTCATACACCCAATGTGTCTTTGCATCCTGTTGTATTTGCAATGTAAGCTACTCCATCCTCGCTCTTATCTCGGCGAGCTCTTTATCCATCTCAACTTTTCCCTACTGCTGGTGGTTCTTCATTCCACCGTGTCCATGGCCTTCAGTAGACATATTTTTGTTCTTTTTTTCCCTCCTGGAAAACCTACTACTGTCACTCTACAACTGAGAGTGATTCAAGACTTTTCTCTACAATCCTCATGACTGTCTTTTTGTTGCTGCGTCTTGTGAACAACCTTCACCTTTTACCTATCTCCTACAGGCTCTTCTTCATCTAAAATATACAGACGAAGTCCTGCTCTGATACCACTTTACGTGTATTAAAGTATTTTCTTTATCTACTCTGCCTCCCTCTGCCTGCAATCTACAGACAGAAAGTGGCTCTGATACCACTTGACGTAGAACTGACTGCCCCTCAGCCATAAATCTGCTACATGATCATTCTCCCTTCGGATCTGCAGAACTGAAATGGTTCTTTTGGGCCTTCACTGAAACCCAACGTGCGGGCCCGATCCACATGTCCTTTCCCGAAAACCCCACCTGCACAAACATACACCAGGTGCGAGATTTCACCTACACACTGCCCCCAGACACGTCCGCGACCTTTTTTCGAAAAAGGAAATTTTGGGTTTTGCGATTTTCGGGAACCCTGATGTTGAGAGTCTCTGACTTTTCGATTCCCCGAATTCTAAAATGCTGAAATACCGAAATTCCTGTCTATGTGACTGTGTCCTCCGTGACCGCAGCCTAACTCCGAAGATATGTCACGTTTCACGACTTTGGGACTTTCAATGTCAACTGCCTGACTTCTTGTCCCCGGGATGGTGAAAATTTCGAATCCTGAACTTTTGAAGCGTGTGACCATAGCCCCACTCAAAAGATATGTCGCGTTTCATAACTTTAGGGTTTTCCAACTCCAAGAGCCCCTATCTCCTTATCATCAGAAGTGTCAAAAAACCAAACCCTGGTATGTTGAAACCTGTAACCCTGTTCCATGGCTCGACGCTATTCCTCCATCTGCTTTCAGGAATTAGCGTTTCAAGACTTCACGATCCTAGTTGCAACCAATCCTTGCCCTTTTGATCTCCCAGTATCCAAAATACCGAAGTATCGAACCAAATGGAGATCAACAACTATGAGCCTCCCCTGATCTGATGGCTTGGATATTTTGGGGATTTTGCGAGTCAAGAGTCTTGAACTCTTACCCTTTTCATTCTCGGTAGCCGAAATGTCGAAATGCTCCTTCTAGGGATTTCACGAAACCCTGATTGATGGCCACGTGTCCTCCTGTTGGATAGTCACGATGCTTTCAAGACTTTAACGAGTCATCTTATCTACATACGAGGGCTAAACCTCGTGCTCTTCCTGCTGGATCTGATCGCTATCGGTACCCTGCACTAGATCTGAAGACCCAGATATGCTCTTCTACATGCTCTTCTGTTGCTACCTGGATGTGAAATTCAATGATCCAGATCTCGCCTCTGTAGCTCCGATCCAACGGTAACTGTAACTCCCTCCCGAGCTTCCTCTTCTTCCTTCTCCTTGGAAGATTTGAAGTCTCTCAAAGGTCTCGGCCTTTTCTTCCTCTGCGAACCCTATGACCTTGGGTCTCAGCTGTATTTTTAGGATTTTGTCCCTTCTGAGCTCTTCAAACTCTTACCCTCCAAAGGGTGTCTCGGCCTCTTTGATTCCTAGCAGATATGCCTCTGTGCGCAAAGGCACTTTTTCTCCTGAGCTTCAAACTTGAAACAAAGTCTCCCTGAGCTCACTCCTTGTGCTTGACGAGCCTCCAGACATTTGTCTCTCAACACTTCACTCAAGTGTTGGCTTGGTGCATGCCTTGCATAGGTCTTTGTCCTCCATGAGCCTCAACTTCTCGGACCCCAATGGCCTCTGTCCCTTTCTCTCCTTGAAGGGATATAAGTGCCCTCTTAGATACTTATGCTCAAACACTCTTTGTTGAGCCTGTAGGGTGTTCAGTAACCCTGTGAAGGTCTTTCCTTGACACTTCTCTTTCTTTGAACTCAAAACAAGATCTCCTTCCGTGCTATCTTTGCACTTGCTCAATGCCCTCCTGGCAGAGCTTCTAGAATCTTCAGTGATTCTATCTTCTCACAGAACTCAATATAGATTTCTCCTATGCACTCTATGCAATTACTCAATTCCCTCCTGGTAGAATGCTACAAAACCTACAGTGGTTCTGTCTTTTCTTCCGACTCGAAATAGAGTCCTTCTCCTAATGCATCCTGTGCATTCACTCAATTCCCTCATGGCAGAACCTTACATAATTCTCAGTGATTTTGTCTATCCTCTGTGCTCTCCTCTGCATAGTCTCACCTCCAAGGTGTTCAATGACCTTGAGGTTTCCTCCTGAGTCAATGAATACGCCCTCTTGGAAAGTCTTTGTCTGAAATTCCACTGAAGTTAGAATTTCATCCTCACACTGGCTTCCAGAACCTGCAGTGTTCTGTCATGCAACCTCTTGCATGAAGCCTCAAAGAACCCAGACCTGAAATCAAAGAACCCACAGATAGGAAAATCTATCTTTCCCTGCAAATGCACACCTAATCATACCTCTACAACATATCAATACATGCACATGAAGACATTCATCACACACAAAATAACATGTAGGAAAAACTGCTCTGTTTGTATTAATTCTAAAAATCCCTTCTTTACAATGTGTTTGATCTCAGACTGCAACAGAGTCTCGACTCTCCTCTCTTCTCCCTATTTTTTCTACTGACTAATTCCTACAGATACAAAATATCTTTTTACATAAGGGGGCTCCTTGAGATCTTCCCTCAAAGCTACCTACTCTATTAATTACATTGAATGGGTCATCAAATCTGTATTGGAGTTAGATCCCCTGCTAACTGTCATCCATGAAGGCGACACTAACTACAGCTTTCTCAAAGACTTGACTTTGCTTCTTCCAACCTTACAAACATTTAATTCAAATTAAAAATTTGAAAAAAGAGAGGGTTGCGGCTCTCTCCTCCATTGAATGAGCACTCGATGTGCATGGCTGGCTGGCGCGTTGCTGGTGTGGAGCGATGCTCCTGCATCATACTCCTCTGCTGTGAAAAATTCATGAGCTCCTGCTCATGAGCTTCCCAACATCATTGTTGAAGGTCCTCCTGGATCCTAAACAGTTCTTTGGGGTTGTCCATCTGCTCCATCACTTTTCTGCTACTGTTTTTGCTTCCCTGTTCCTATGGCAGGTCTTCATCTGCTCAGCTTCTTATTGTTGGCAGCTTCCCGTGCTGACTTCAACATCAACCTCCTGATTTTCTCAATTTCCTCATCCAACTACTCTAATGGTTGGCTCTCCTTTTGTAGTCTCCTTGGCTATACTTCTTCCCTGCAAATGGATCGATCAACTAGATCTCCCATGCCATATTTTTCCTCTTTTGTGGAACTAGTTGGCCACTCTGCTACAGACTCCTCTTCTACAATTTCATCACTGAGTCTCTTCTCAGCTTCCTCTTATGATAGATTTACTATCAGTTCTCCTGCTAGCATATATCCATCTTCCTCCAGCTGTTCCTCAAACTAGAATTCAACTTCATCTTATGTTGCATGCCTTGGCATTACAACTATCATATGTTCATCTCCCTGGCTGAAAATTCTAATCGATTCCTTGGCATGATTCTCTACTACTATCTGCATGAATTTCAGCTATCGGTAGTCATCTACTGGCTCTAGATGGTTCAACCAATCCTCTATCATTTCTAGCTCCTTCTCCCAAGGAGTGAGCATCTTATCTGCATGCTCTTCTTCTTCCCTTGTTGTCAGCTTCAGTGTTGCAGTTTTCTCCCCTTCATCTTCCTGGCTAAAAATTTTGAACCATTCTTATGAATGCTCCTTTTCTTCTGCTTGGGTAGCCTCTGATATCTGCTCCATGTATTTGACAGTCACAACTGGATATCCTTCTGATGTTGCTGCATCAACAACACACACACTGGCCTCAACTAGGTTATTTGGCAGGAATATCTCAATTCCTCCAATGATCAGAAAATGTGTCTGATCCTTCTCTATCAGCTCCTCTTATTGATATGAACTCACCTATGAGTTTTGTAACACACCCACTATCATAATAATAATAAAAAAAAACAATTATGGGTTAGACTCCCACGAATGGGGAATCTCCAGAAACCTGCATTAGCGGAATGCCAATCCCTGGTTCAATATCAGGATTCGGGGTATCTTCTATCGGGGTTTTGACACCCACAGTGTTTTGGCAACTGCAATCACCGATCTCCGATCTCCGATTCACTCCTTGGTTGCCTCAGCCCCCACTGGACTAAGCCTTTGGTCCGCACAACCGGTTTCTATACGACCATAGCAATGACTTCTCATCGGGGTTTCGGAGTTTGCGGTGTCGGGGTGCACATGTACCCAGAACTCTCGATCTTCTGATCCCCGATGTGCTCCTAGCATAAAGGCTCTCTGGGCTAAGTCCTAGTTAATACGACCACCACCTTCACTAGACCACAGCCTTAAATCTTGTCGAGGTTTAGTGCCTCTCAAATTCAGGATGCACAAGTCCCCTGGACTCTCGACGCACCTTTACACTGGCTAGCCCCCTTGGCTATACAATGGTCCATGTGACCACTTACCATATGACCACCACCATACAACCTTCCATCGGGATTTTGGTATTTGCGATGACACAAAACACATATCCCCGGGACTCGCGATTTCCCGATGGATCAGAAACTCGGTTGGTTTTGACTCCTGGACGGTACTTCCTTCGACGTTGTAGATCTCTACCATGTGTCCACTGATCCGACGGTCTCGATCTTGTCGGAAAATCGCAGATCGTGATTCTGTGTGGCAAGAGTTCTATGTATTCGAAAACTCTAATATGCCAAACCCCGACTATTCTAGATCCACGGACACACGTCCCTCGAATGATGGACAGTCCTGATTACCCTTCATTGTTTCAGGGTTTTCAATACCAGCGTGCCTATGTCTTCGGAATTCCCGATTTTTCCGATGGGACCAAACGTCGATGGTTCTCAATGGTTGCCACCTGTCCCATAGATGAACGGTTCAGATTGTATCGGAAAATTACGTATCGCGATTCCACTGTGCACGAGTTGCATGACTCCGGAAATCCCGATATTCTGAATTATGACTCTCCAGGATCTCTTGCCACGCGTCCATGTTGACGGACGGTCCAGATCTGCTTGGGAAATCACGTTTTGCGATTTCAACATGCACAAGTCTCTTGTCTGTGGGAACCCCGATTCCTGATCTCTGACTCTTTGGGATCCTCTGCCACGTGCCCCTGCTGTTTGAACGGCTCAGATCCTCTCGAGAAATCACAGATCACGATTTCCTATTGCAACGGTTCTACACTCCTAAATTCTCTGATGGGTGATATATCGATTCCTCCCAGAATGCCGACAGGTGTCCTGCTGAGATCAATGGCTAGGATACGTTGTCGGGATTTCGAGAACCACAAGGCCTCGATTCTCAGAATTAACAAAACTACGATGAATCAAATTTCCCGATGACTCTTCCGGGACTCCTCCTATCCACACCTGGCTTAAACCCCACGCAACGTTTCTAGATCTAATGGCTGTCAGGATTTTGTCAATCTTCTCTGGAAGATCCTGACCGTCGATTTCTTCCTCCTTGAAGGCCTTCTCGAGAATGGCTAAGTATCCCTTATACAAGGGGGAATCTCTACAAGAGATCTATTCCAGGGCTTTCCTGGAGATGGATAGGGAAATAGCTTCCCGAGGACGGGTTGGGAGCCTAACTTAGCTCAATCTAAGCCTAACTAGATTCATTTATCAACATAAGTCGTGCATGGTTTCCTCTGTGATAAGTATATATCAACTTATTCGTATCAAACGCTACGTGGACATTATCATGCTGAAATCATTTACAGTTTCATGGTTCTATGAGATAATATATACTCCTTATTAACAATTACTGCACATACATTCTCTCACAGAAAACATTTACAATTCCACAAGCCCATGAACATATGTGACAGCATATAAATTTAAAAATGCAATATGAGAAAAACACTTATCATAAATACTTCAGAAATGGAAGCAACTGCTGAGAGGGGTGCTCGTTTCCACCCAACCGTAGGCATAGCGACTCCTAATGGATTTACCACTAGCTACCCCCGAGCTAAGACCACGATGTTCTGAGACCTGCGTCTCCCTGTCTGCCAGTGCCCAGGAGCGAAGGTTACAATCCCCTCCTCTCTGCGATCACTCACTCTGCGTAGAAAAACCGCCAGAGTTCCCCTCACATCCGCCCCTTTCAACCGCTTCTGCCATATGCCTTATCCTCTCATGAGGTTGCGTGTGGCACAATTACCCTCATGATGGTCAGTCATGATGGCTCTACGGATAGGTGGTTCACCTCCCCATCCCTCATCAAGCCATCAACCTACCGACCTGCAACGCATTAATTTCAGGGCTAGCGAGCCACTTTTGGTTCTCCGGGCCAGTGGAGTCTAAATACGGTATTTAATTCTTGGTGGAAGTTAACGCCCCTTTTCCAGGTGCCCTTCACCACCATCGTGGTCTCTTTTCTGCACATCCCCTCTCAGTAGTTCTGAAATAAATTCAAACTGTTATTTACATTCATTGACCTCTTCCTGCAGGTCCATTTACATCACATATTCATACTTATGTGTTTTTTCCATAGTCCTTGGCCAATTCAGTTATATTTACAATCTGGGGGAAACAGGGTGTTTCAATTCCCTCCCCCTTAAAAGGAACATCGTCCCCGATGTTCATAGCTACTAACATGAATTACATGTACATAAGTAAACAAAATCGGATATGCCTGTCTCATGGCATCCTCCATTTCCCATGTAGCCTCATCTGGGCCAAAATGTTTCCACTGCACCT
>JZKD02S1873845.1:199537-213738 GCA_000966675.3 Picea glauca
CCACGTGTCCTCCTGTTGGATGGTCACAATGCTTTTAGTACTTTGACAAGTCCTCTTCTTTGCATATGAGGGTTAAACGTTGTGCTCTTCCTACTGGATCCGATGGCTATTGGTCCCCTATGCTAGATCTGATTGCCCATATCTATTCTTCTGTGCTCTCTTCTGCTTTTGCCTGGACGTGAAATTCAACAATCCAGATCTCACCTCTCTAGCTCCGATGCAACGATAACTATAACCCCCTCCTGAGCTTTCGTTTCTTCCTTCTCCTTGGAAGATTTGAAGTGTCTCAAAGGTCTCGGCCTTTGCGTCCTCTGCAAACCCTGTGACCTTGGGTCTTGGCTGCATTCTTAGGATGTTGTCCCTTCTGATCTCTTCAAACGTTTACCCTCCAAAGGGTGTCACGGCCTTTGCAATTCCTCACAGCTATGGCTCCGTGTGCAAAGGCACTTTTCCTCTTGAACTTCAGACTTGAAACAAAGTCTCCCTGAGCTCACTCCTTGTGCTTGACGAGGCTTAATATGCCTATCTCTCAACACTTCACTCAAATGTTGGCCTGGTGCATGCCTTGCACAGGTCTTTGTCCTCCGTGAGCCTCAACTGCTCAGACCCCAATGGTCTCTGTCCCTTTCTCTCCTTGAAGGGATATAAGTGCCCTCTTGGCAACTCATGCTCAAGAACTCTTTGCTAAGCCTGCAAGGTGTTCAGTAACCCTGTGAAGGTCTTCCCTTGAGACTTCTCTTTCTCTAAAATTAAAACAAGATCTCCTTTTGTGCTATCTCTGCACTTTCTCAATGCCCTCTTGGCATAGCTTTCAAAATCTTCAGTGATTTTGTCTTCTCATCGAACTCAAGATAGAGTTCTCCTGTGCACTCTATGCACTTGCTCAATGCCCTCCTAGTAGAGATCTACAAAACCTACAGTGGTTCTATCTTCTCTTCCGACTCGAAATAGATTCCTTCTCCTAATGCATGCTATGCATTCGCTCAATGCCCTCTTGGCAGAACCTTACAAAATTCTCAGCAATTTTGTCTATCCTCTGTGCTCTCCTTTGCACAGTCTCACCTCCAAGGTGTTCAACGACCTTGAGGTTTCCTCCTAAGTCAATGACTTCCTCTGGTGTGCCCTCTTGGCACATCTTTGTTTTAAATTCCATAGAATTCAGAAGTGCATCCTCGCACTGGCTTCTAGAACCCACAATGTTTTGTCATGCAACCTCTTGCATGAAGCCTCAAAGAACCCAGACCTGAAATCAAAAAACCCACAGATAGAAAAATCTATTTGTCCCTGCAAATTCACACCTAATCATACATCTACAACATATCAATACACACACATGAAGACATTCATCAGACACAGAATAACATGCAGGAAAAACTGCTTTGTTTATATTAATTCTGAAAATGCCTTCTTTACAATGTGTTTGAGCTCGGACTGCAACAGAGTCTCGACTCTCCTCTCTTATCCCTATTATTTTCTACTGACTAATGCCTACAGATACAAAAGATCTTTTTACATAAGGGGGCTCCTCGAGCTCTTCCCTCCAAGCTACTTACTCTTTTAATTACATTGAATGGTTCATCTAATCCGTATTGGAGTTAGATCCCCTTCTATCTATCATCCATTAAGGTGAAACTAACTACAACCTGCTCAAAGGCACGACTTTGGCTATTCTAGCCTTACAAATATTTAATTCAAATTCAAAATTTTAAAAATGAGAGGGTTTCACTTCTCTCCTCCATTGAATGTGCGCTTGATGTTCCTAGCTAGCTGGCGCATTGGTGGTGTGGAGCGATGCTCTTGCATCAATTATATGCCATTTTCAATTCAAAATGCATCAAAAAAATATGTGTCTTTGCTAATGAAGCTTGTTATCCACACAATGCTCTTCTGTCAAGCACAAAAATAATGTATTCATACCATGACTAGAAGTCATTTTCTCTATTCCATAGAGCTACTTCATGAAAGAATTCAACTCATTATTCCATTTGAGCCTCATTATTATAGCTATGATTCCATAAGAATCTTTTAGTTTCCTCTTCCTTTTTCACTCCCACTTCCATGCTAAGGTATCTTTTCACTGCTATACAATCCCTCAATGACCCATCTTGCCAAGGCTTTCACACCCAAGAAGAGGGATAAATCATTTCCAGAACCCCACCAAGGTTCTACATTTATAGGGTTCCAATGTCTCCAACAATAGCTATTCTTTCCAAGAATTCCAACTTTAATAAATATTATCTCATCTGTATCACATACATACAATCATTATGAGAGAATATTATAAAATCTTCATTTAGAAACTCAAATTCATTTCATAAGGGAAATCAACTTTTCCCCAATTATGAGATTCCCTCTCATAATTTTCTTGTTTGTTGCAACAACAAGATTTAGTCTTTCTTATGGTTTTCAATAGTGCCACATTTGAGACCACCTTTCCTGCAATATTTCCATCTTGCATTCAATCAAACAAATGATTAGTATGTTGTGTACCATAAAATTCTATTGTAATACTTGTAAAGGATCACAAGTGATTTCAGAATTGTGTACACTTAACAATTCAATCACAAACAAAAAACTATTTATTTAATAGAATGAAATTATCCTTCTCTGCAGGTGCATGATCCACAATTACGCTTTTCCTTTTCTAGCCATTATTATTCTATTTCTTGAACATAAATTTTTTGTAGTCAATGCTCATGTGACTACTTGACTTGCAACTTTCCCATTTCAATATCTAACAACTCCTAAAATGTTCTCAACTCCATGAGTTAGTAATAGTTGTAACATTTCAGTTGTTAGTATAGTTATTTCCATTAAATAATATATATTCATGCATTCAAAAAATACATTCAAAAAATGCATTCATTTATAACAATTTTATCATGCATAAGTGCAAGTTTACCAGTTGCTATGCATGAATGAAACTCTCAATGCTTATCCATTCAATGCGCCTTTCCATTAATTTTTATAATTCCCTATATCTAATTCATGTATCTCACCATTGGTAAATTGGAAGTCTAGCCAATGCCTTGACACATTTTCCATACACTTCCTATTTCCTACTCAACTATTTGGATGCCTTCCTTTTTGACCCAAACACTACACCAAGAATATAATTCAATGGTGTTCATTAGTGTTAGACTTTCCATAACCAACCATGTCATGGTCTCATACATGACTAGTTGTTATAGCAACCATTCCTATAACAGGTTCATACCTTTTATTTCTTTGGTTATTAGCTCATAAATAATTAACATGACATGCCACCATGTCAGTGTATGCGTTCAAAAGATAAACATATTTTACAATTATTATAGGCCTCCATCCTTTACCACACCTAGTGGCATATTATTCCCATTAATTCATTCAAATAATACAATAATGTGATTTTATAAAAATAACTCTGGCTGAGGGAATTCCTACCTAAACTCCCTCCAACAATTATGTAGCATAAATTTTTAAAATACATACCTTCCTAGATTCCATTAAATAATTTTGATGCTACCTGATTAGCTGATAAAAGTAAAGGCTCTCATGCCTCTTTTATCAATATTATAATCAACACTTCAACATTTTGTTGCTTCCTTCCATATGTCGCAACATTAGTAGAAGCACTTGCAATCATGCAATAATTATCTCTTTTGGTGCATCTATGAGATGCTCATAAATGAATATGCATTTCAATTTGTTGTGCTATGTATTGTTTTCTAGCAAGCCATATCATATAATTTGTTTCTACTACAATTACATCAACCAATTTCTTCATGTACAACCTTCATTTTTGTTCCTGGTTGTCCCCCAAGTCTCACTGGATTCCTAGATCCCTTTTGTGCTCTCACTATAATCACTACACATGATTATTTCTTCCCTAAGCTCTTTTCTGGCCAATCCACTCTTGGACACCTTTTATTTTCCAGCCACATACTATGTTGATATTGATTTCAACATTAAACTAGTTCTTGGATCCATCTGACCAAACAGATACATGATCAAAGTACATTTCCTCTCATGCACTCTTATTGAATTTATATCCTCAACCTCCATTTACGTTTTTGGACCAAACTAGTTCAGTCTTTCCCTGACTTAACACTTGAGCACTTGTGGTTTCTTGAACCAATCTTTTCTCCTTTCTTGGCCATTTGGTTTTAAGTCGACTTGGATCGTCAATTTCATCATGTTGCAATGCTACATAATTTCTTCTTTTACATTTGCATATATTTAACTAGAATGAGTTAGAATTTCTATTACTTTCTGTCATAGATTCTAGTGACACTTCGCACCCTTGGAATGTCACTTATGGCTTTCTTCCACTTGATATATATTATCCTTATATTTTATTTCATTTTCATTCTATACCAAGAATATAATATTTTTATTCTTCATGGTTCTTTATTTCTTTCCCTTCACAAACCTTGTTTCCATTATCCTAATATGTTCAATTCCATGAATCCATCCTAGAATATTTCTTCCATGTATAGAAAAACCCTTCCTTAGAACCTGATTTCATTTTTTGGATCACATCTGTGCATAATGCATTGTTCATGTAATTTTTGGAACTTATTTAGTATGCAAACACCCACATTACTTCACTCTGATGTTTGTCATACAACCATGCTTCCACTGTGATACTTTGATAAACATCATGGAGGCGCTATCCCAAAACTGTAGAACTGATCCTTGGAAATGTTTCCTTTATCTCCAAGTATACCTTATGTCTTTCTTTATCAGAAAGATAGCATCATGACAGGTCATTATTTTGAAAACAACCCTTCCCACAATGTATTACTTTATCTATATATTGACATCCTTTATGGTGAATGGATCTTCACTAATTGAACCCGCAAATATTTCCCTCTTGTTCCCTGATTCCACTTTAATTAGAATTAACATATTTCTTGTAGTAATTTCCTTCACCCATAAATTTTTTCTTCTTGCCTTATTAAGCCTTAATGGTTGCATATAGTCTCTTACCTTATCATTCTTTATTATTGGCCTTCGATCATATTGTGAAATATTCTTGTCATAACGCGCTTTCCTTGAGTACCTCTGCCAAAATTTCAATCCTCTCACCTCTTATGAAAACCATCTCTCCACGCTTTCATGGTTTCATATTCATGAATATCCATTACTCTGGGTATAGAAATTTTCAGCTGGTATCTTCCTCAATCAATCATTCCACATTTTTAAGAACTGACCCTACCTTGTGAGTCACACCTGGAGATACCACTTTTTTGTCATGCGCCAATACCTCATGCACACAACAATTATACTTAGTTTATTTTTTATTTGCAGACTTGGATACTTATAAACTTCTAACATTTCCTTCATCAGTCCATTTAGAAAGTCTCAACACTTAACCATTTTTCCACTTCTTTGAACTCGTAGACTGATGGACTCATAGACTGATAATAAGTCCCAACACTTAACCATATTTCCACTTCAGCAGACTCACGGATTCGCGGACTCGGTGACTCATAACAAGTCCCTAAACTTAACTGTTTTTCCACTTATTTAGACTCATAGACTTGCGAAATCATAGAATCATTGTCTTGTAATATTTCTTTCATAAGTTAGTCCAAAAATTTCCCATACTTAACCATTTTTCCACTTCTTCGGACTCACGGACTCACAGACTCATAATAAGTGCAACACTTAGCCATTGTTCTAACTCCCTTCCTCTATGTATGTTCCACCATGGTAGTACACGTCAATTTTCTCCACGTCATATAACATATGGAACCCCATGTCATGATGATATCAACGTACAAAAAAATACCGAAATTTTTCCAATTTCGCCTATTTTCCAAAATTCCAAAAATGCCCAAATTCGCCCAAAAATGAAATTCCTTCTTGGGTTATAATTAGAGATATGTGCCTAAGATCAATACAACCAAATCAAGACCTATACATATACATTTGTATGTTTCTTTCAAATTTTACTCTTTCACTTCAAATTTGCGATTATTTAGATGCACAAAATTGGGGATTTTGCCCAATTTCATTGAATTTCACCATGGTCTCTCTGCAACTATTAAATTTATTTAATTTCATTCAGTGGGACATATCCTTATGTTAAATTCAAATTCGACCAATTTCAGGTCTAAATCTCCTTAGACAGAGATTAAAGTCTAGAAAAACTCATCCTTGGACCAAATTTCCCAAATTCCCCAGGAATTTTAACAACATAAATTGGGGCTTTGGCCCAATTTCACCCGAATGCTCTAGATTTCACCACGGAAACACCACAAACTCAAAATTTGGCCATATACAAAATCAAATTTTCTCATTTTACCAATAAAATTTGGAAATGTCCACTCTCTCGTTAAATTTCCCTAACTTGCTTGTGAAATTCCACTCAATTTCACTATAACATTTTGTCAAACAATTTTCTTGCACACTCTGTAATTTTACTTACGTGCTCAACTAAATGGCCCATACATGCTCATTTTTGAAATATGGATCTATGATACCATATTGTAACGAACCCAACCACCGAGGTAGGGCCACATCATGCAACATTCTCTCATTATCGACTCTAACACCATATTGTAACGTACCTAGCCACCGAGGTTGGGCCATGTCACGCAAAATTCTTTCATTATCAAATCCAATACCATATTGTAATGTACCCATTTCCATGCTAGGCAATGCTACATCAAAATTTTAAATTTTTTATACCATTTAATTCGATATAACTACTCTACACATTAACAGAGTTAAGTGAAAATAATAACAACATGCATGTGACAATAACAATTCATATTTATAATTTAACAACAAGGATTTCATGACAGAAACTCATAATTCCACACTCACATTAATTGAAATAAGCACATGAATGACACTTATCTCAGGAAATGAACCCCAACTGCATGTAGACCTTCCACGTTCATCCCATCCATAGACCACCCTGCTCATAATCTTAAAAGTGGTTCACTCCTGAGCTAGGGATAAACTCTACCAAGAAAAAAGGAAAACTAAGCCAGACTAAGGTCTGATAAGAAGCATAACTACTCAGTCCAATGTGCCCAACTATTGAAAATATCCTATAGTCTCTCATTCCCCACATGCATGTCCCACCCTAGGAAGTGTGCCCCTTTTCTACTCAACAGTCCCTCAACTTCCCCACTTCCCTTCTGGGCCTTCAACAACAAGTCAGACAGAAAGTCTCAGATCCCTGTATCTATTTCCCAACGAACTAGGGAACAATTATGAGTAATTACCCACCTAGAGAGATTACTCATGGGCCTGAAAACCCGCTTCTTCAACATATAAAATCTCTCAATTGGAGATAAATTCCCATGGGCTTGACAACCGGCCTCTTCGACCATAGGCCTAACAACCCTCCTCTTCTTCCTTTTATCTCTCGAGCTAAATAGTCTAGGTACGATTTCTCATTGTAGTCAAGTAACCTAAGGTACGATTCACAGTTGCCTCCCTAAAGGAATGAAGATGATCCCCCTTTCACTCTATGTCCCAAATTTATATATGCATGTGTATTTTAAGACACTTGGCAACCAAGGGACTCCCTTGTACCTACTTACAACTTTGGATATATTCATATCCATTACTTTAGATTTAAGGAATATTCCACCTTATCTCCTTCCTAGAATCTTAGCCCCATTTTCTCTTTCTAGTGGAGTTTATCCCTCCATACTCATTTTTTGTTCAATATGCAACAATGATGTACTTTATTAATAATATTACTGTTTACATATTAGAATAATAGGATCAATGGCCTTTAGAATCTACTTTCCCCGACCTAATAATCACATAATCTTTCTAGACTATAATTGTTGAAATTATGATAGTGGTGGGAGGTATTAACCTCCACGTGTAACCCTAACAAGAATAGAATATTTTGGGAAGCAAGAAGAAACCCTACAGCATGGATAAATAACCCTACAAGGCAAGTCAGCTCAAGAGAATATTTATTGTTAAGTGTTTACCCTTGAGAATGAGAAGTCAACCCAGACAACTCAGGAAAAACAATATAAATACAGGACATCTGAGCTCATTTTCAGGACACAACTCGAAATTGTAGAAATGTAGAAGTGCACACTGTAGAAACCGGGTAAGTGCGCAAGTCTAGGGAGTAGCTACAGTTGCAGCTACTTCAATCTGTATTCTCAGTTTAGGCTTGGAATTTCTATTGGTTATTGCTTGGAATTTCTTCCCTGTTTGCTAGCTCTATAGAGAGGTACACTACATTGATTGGATACTAAGCCTAGGGTTTTCTTCTAGAATAATTCTCTGTCAAGGTTAAAGTGCTCAGGGGTGGCTTCAACCTATGGTTGGGTGACAATATTTCTATATTGTCTATGGTTAAATGAGAACATCTATTATTTATAACAAATTATGGGCCCACACTATCTTCAGAATGTCTAACCGTTGGAAGATAGATTGGGAGGATTTTCTCAGTTACAGTTGGAGTTGTAGTGAATTTTTACTGCAACAATGAAACCCTAACCCTCTTGTTGAGGCACATCAAGTGAATAGATTGACCTAATTTCTGGATATCCTAGTGCACCCTAACCCAACACACCTCCCGGTACTCTCAGCAATCTAAGACACCAAGTTTGAGTTTTTTGTCAAAGTCAAAGGTTGACCAAGTCAAAGTCACGGGTTGACCAAGTCAAAGCAGTCATGGCTTACACTATGAATTCAGAAAACAAGTTATAACGAGCTTCTAACTTCAATGGAAGACAAGGATTGATCTCATCCTTGCCAAAAATAAAGTGTTGGATATCATGAAAGGAAAGATCGTGGAACCACAACTTGAATAAGGAAAAGAGAAGGAACCTCAAAATGTTGAAATTATGGAAAATTTCAAGGATAGTGACATCGATGCCATGACTATCATAGTGGAATCTATAAAATACCACTTGATACCCTACATCTCTCATCCTGGCTCATCTAAGAAGATGTACAATGCCCTAACTAACCTCTTCTCAGTCAGAAACATTAGAAAAGTAATGAGTCTGAAGAATGAACTCCGTGACATGAAAATGAACGAGGACAACAAGATAACATCATACTTTGTGATAATCTCTGAGTTAAGAGATCAACTACAAGGTATTGAAGAAATCATTTCAGAGAAGGAACTAGTAAATACAATACTCAATGGTCTTCCCAAGACATGGGATGCATTTTCCGCAAGCATGAACAAAAGGAAGGAGCATCCCACATTTGAAGAACTTTGGACTTTTTGTGCACAAGAAGAATCAAGTATTGGCGCAAAAGAGAAATTCCAAAGTAAAGATGATTATCAATATACACAACAAAGTTCAAGAAATTCAGGAATGAGAAGAAGTTTTACTCAAAGAAGAAACCAAATCAAGATAAATATATGTCAAAAATAAAATGCTTCAACTGTCGAAAATATTGTCACTACAAGAACCACTGTCCCGAGTTAAAGAAAATAAAGGAAACAAACGAAGCAATAGTTTCCAAAGAAAGGTAACCCTCAAAGAATGTCAAGCAGGATAAAATAGACTTCTTCTTCTAAGTCAAGGTAACAATATTCTTCAAAACTCTTGTATAGATTATGTTTACATAGTTCTTGTACATATCATGTATATCTATTTATTAGAAGAAAATATGTTCAAGGGAAACAATACCTATGGAAGAATAAAAGGATAAGCATTGTTATTACGATGACTACAAGTCAAGAAATACACATGAAAAAAAGAAGATGAAGTATGTTGACAATCTTTGGTAACAACTCCTATGGAAGATGTTATATAATTAACAAATTCTATAGAAGCCAAAGTTAGAATGAAACTTGAAGAGACCCAGAAGAGGTCAAAAACGGAAAATAAGTCAACAATCAAAAGGAAATTAGAAAAAGAATCGTGACACTTTTCATAAGGCAATAAGGATGCAGACGAAAGAGTGAACTATCCTAGATGGAGGGATCTTATTATAGAATTCCATAAGAAGAGAAGGAATTCATAGATGAAGCAAGGAATAGGAGGGAGATAATCCTAAATGATATGATCCATCAAGGATTATGAAGTATATATCCTTGCTCCAATTGAAGGAAGCAACCATGATAAACAATATGTGTTCAGTTTGACTCTAGAAGAAGTCTACTTCGAAAAGTAGCCTTAAAGTATCCTTGGTTGTCCATCTACATCCATAGTTCTATGATGAAAGGAAGAAGTTGGAATCTTCATGGCATGGAATATATAGAATACTCCATGGACTCAAGAGCTAAAGTGAAACATGAGGAAGAACATGAAGATTCCAAGAAAGATTGAAAATCTAGAACAACCAGTTATCATACTGAGAATCATAAGACTACTAGCGTGGTTTGAACCAACTAGAAGCAATCAAGCAGAAGCAATGGAAGATATGATGAAGAATAGTACATTTAAGAAATTGTGAAAAAGGATTATGAATGAAAGCATTGCAAGATTCATAGGTTCTTCTAGAAGGAGAGAGAAGACTATGATAACAACGTGTTCATGTAAACCAGATATACCTCTATCTGAGCTATTATATCTCTTGAAATATCCATCCATTGAAGTTTACATGGTTGTAAAAGACTATTCTTCCCCATAAGATAATATGAGGAAGAATATTATGTAAAACAAACTCAATTTTTTGAGGCATACCAGAAAGATACCCATGTATGAAAATATAATAAGACCTCATATGAATTGAAACAACTTGATGTAGAGTATCTCATATACAACAGAAGCATGGTGAATTTTTTTTATGACAGAGACAGTGTATCAAACTAGTTACTCAGAAGTATGGGATTATGGATTTCTAATCCATGGAAAACTCTCATGATGACAGAAGAAGTGCTACTTGGATATGTTTCAATTTGAGCCTTGCCACAATGTCATAAGCTAACAGGAAACATAAGTGTTGAATTAGACCATGTTATATATTGTAACGATCAAAGATACATGAAACCTTCAAAGAAAACCAGTGTTCCATAACATACCGATGTACATTGAGATCAAGTATTACATTCTTCATGATAAAGTCTAGAAAAGAGAAGTGGTTCTCCAATATATCTCCACAGATGAGCAGATAGCAGATATTCTGGTAAAACCTTTGTCCAAGATGGAAAAGTTTGCAAGTTGGGGCTCGTGGAGACGACTTCCTTATTGAAAAAGGAAGATATTACTCCCAGGTTGGGAGGGAGCACTGATGTCTTATTGATTTATGGTCAATCAGTTTTTAGTTCGAAAAATGGTCCAGGATGAGCAATTCCTTTCTAGTTCAGAAAGTTGTTTGAGATTTCTGACAGACAAACATTTTTCCATTTTGGAAAATGATCCATATCGGACAATCATTTTCATAATGAAAATGGTTTGATATATTGCTAATGTACCATAGACAACGATTCCCCTTGTGGAATGTGTGGGGGAATGGTCTAGGAAAATCATTCTTCTTGGCAGTCACTCTGAGTAGTGATCAAGTAGAATGGTCTGCCTCGCCGGGTAGTCACTCTTTCGAAGTTCACATTTGTGACAAGTTTCGAAGAATGGTCCATTTTGGAGGTTGGTTTAGGATAGTAATTTCCGTTAGAAAATGGTTTGGATAATCATTCCCTAGGGTAGAATCATTCTCTCTAGGTTTCACTTGATTAGTGCCGATGTAATGGCCCATTTAGGTGAATGGTATAGGTTCAACAATCCGGGACAGGCATTCCCTAGGGAAGACTCGTTATCTCCAGGTTGCACTATGATTAGTGCTGGAGGAATGGCCCAGTTAGGTGAATGTTCCAGACTTAGAAATCAGAGAAAATTATTCTTATGTTCTTGAGAAGAATAGTCCAAACAACCCATGGATAATGTTTTACTTTCTGATGGAAGATGCTCTTCCAGATCTCACAAATGTGAGTGGAAAAATGGCCCGGATGACTCAATTTATATCATGATATTGTTTCTATGCAGGTTGATATCAAATGATATGATTTTTGTGGAGACTATATCTCTCTAGACAATATATATATTCTACTATGGTGGATGTGTTCCACTGGTTGTGACTATGTGTCACTGATTAAGTAGTCGTTTTCTACTTGGTGTGGTTGTGTACCACTAGATAGTAGTTTTATACTACTATGGATAGACACAGTTGTGTTCAATTGAATGAGATTGTTCTAATTTCCATGTAGACTATTAGTGCTATTGAAAATGATTAAACAACTAGATGGATAGTCAGTGTGCTAAGTGGACAAACATTCTCTAGGTGGAAAATGGTCCAAGGCATTTATTCTTCTAGGAAATATGTCTGGATTAGAAGAATAGTACTTTTATCCCATGGTGTGGATTCCGACATCTGTTGGAATATTTATTCTTCTAGGACATATGTCTAGATTAGAATAATTGTTCTTGTATCACTCTATGGAGTGAGTGACTTATTCAACGTCATGGATGATTACTTAGATGGAGTATGGCTTCGAGAGATGATTCACTTGATGCTATCAAATGATATTGATAGTGATGATGGTGCTCGTGATCTAATCATGAGATAGCTTGTATGGCTATGATGATGCTACCACTTGAATGTTATGTTTTTGTTCAAGACCATTTCCTTCAATAACTCCCTAGCTAGGAGGGAGTGTTGATATTATGGTAGTTGCAGGAGGTATTAAACTCCATGTGTAACCCTAACAACAATAGAATATTTTGGGAAGCATGAAGAAACCCTAAATCATTGATAAATAACCCTAGGAGGCAAGTCGGCTCAAGAAAAACAGTATAAATACAGGATGTCAAATCTCATTTTCAGGACACATCTCGAAACTGCAAAAATTGAGAAGTGCACACTGTAGAAACTGGGTAAGTACACAAGTCTGGGGAATAGTTGTAGCTACAACCACTGCAATCTATATTCTTGGTTTAGGCTTAGAATTTCTATTGGTTACGGTTTGGACTTTCTTCCCTATGTGCTAGCTCTGGAGAGAGCTACACTACATTGATTGGCTATTAGGCCTAGTGTTTTCTTCCAGAATCATTCTCTTTCAAGGTTAAGGTGCTCGGGGGTGGCTTCGGCCTATGGTTGGGTGACAATATTGCTATATTGTCTATGGTTAAATGAGCACATATATTATTTCTAACAATAAAAACCTGGCTCACAAATCTATAAAAATTTACATTCTCAGTATAGAGGCATTGGTCGTTTTGCATCCAGGCTCACCAACCTCAAAAACACAAATATCGCACACTAAACTAGTGCGCGCAAAACTTCTAGGATGTGAGAACTTTTCTTTTAGTTTCCCATCCCCACACACTTATATAGGTGCACACTAGATACATTAAATTGTGCACTATATTTATTTACAAATGTGCACACTCCTTTGATGTGAGATTCACGTGCACTGACTCAATGCACGCAGAACCAAACCAAATATCATGTTCCTTCAACTCACCAACTTATATTTAATTTAGAGTTACATTTATAATTGGGGCTCAACCTAGGGGTATTACATTCCCCTCCCTCTTCTTTATACACTATCCTTAGTGAATTGTATACCATGTTCAATTCAAAATGCAACAAAAAATGTCATGCCTTTTCTAACGAGATTTTTATCCTCCCAGTTCTCTTCTGTCAAGAACCAAAATCACGTATTCGTACCACAGCTAGAATTCATTTTCTCTATTCCATAGAGCTTCTTCAAGAAAGAATTCAACTCATTATTCCATTTTACACACCCTCGTGATTACACCTACCATTCCATAAGCATATTTTATTTTCCTCTTCCTTGTTGCAATCACCCTTCCATGCTTAGGTATCCCTTCACTGCTACACTGTCCATGAATGATCCATATTGCCAAGGATTTCACACCCAAGGAGAGAAATTACACAGATGCGCTCTAGATACATTAGAATGTGTCATATATTTATTTACAAATGTGTGCACCCCTTATATGTGATATTCATGCGCACTGACTCAAAACGTGCATAACCAAACCAAAGATCTTGTTCCTTCAACTCACCAACTTATATGTAATTTACAGTTACATTTATAATTGGTGCTCGAACTAGGGGTAGTATAGGGGGAAAGAGGAATAAAGAGAGGGGATTGTACAAGGAGTATTTGAGTGTGTGAGAGGGAGGGAGAGGGAGACAAAGAGAGCAGGTAGAGAGACAATGAGAGGAAGGGGGAAGAGAAAGTGGGGATGGGTAGATGTATGAGAGAGAGAGAGAGAGGAAAGATAGTGGTAGAGAGGGGGAGA
>JZKD02S1873845.1:239144-251420 GCA_000966675.3 Picea glauca
TGAGATCTAATGTATAGATTTCATCATAATGAATCCCAAACGTGATGGTGCATTGTATGTATCGAAGTATATGCGTTGCAGCCTTCCAATGTAGCTCATTTGGCTCCTACATGAACCTGGAAACTATGCCAACTTCATAGGAGAGGTTTGGTCTAGAGTGTGTGAGATACAACAAACTCCCCACTAGTTATCTGTACAGTGTGTTTTCAACCAGTGGAGTGTCCCCTGTTGGGTATGTGTTATATTCTTTGCATGTGTGTGTGTGTGGGTGCGTCAGATACGACGACTGCGTCTGACGATCCCTTCACCTAGGATTTTTTTTTTGGGGCGGTTTTTGCTATTTTTAGCTGATTTGTAAATTAATCCCGGATTAAGGGATTAGGGTTTTGGTATCTACGGAATACCTAAAAAAAAACATTGTATATATTGTATGGCGAATGGTGAAATTCGATATAATGAAAAAGAAAGGTTTTCCCGGTTGAGGGTTTCCGGTAAAGATTTTTGTGTATTCTGTGTATGAGCCGTTGATTAATTTCTATATTGCTTAAGAATATATATGCATTGCTTTACTTCGCAGGTTTAAAACTTACATCCCCTCCATCCTCAAGTTTGACTCCGCATAGGAAAGGAGTTAGAGCAGACTTGTAGTCTGTCATGTGAAATCTGTCAAGGAGATCTTGTACATACTTGGCCTAAGAAAGTTTTATTCCTGACGCATCTTGAATGATATCAAGTCCAAGGAATAAGTGTAGTGGACCCATGTCTATCATCGAAAACCTTTCATGTAGAATCCTCTTGACTGCGACAATCATTGAAGTAAAGCAATCGATGATCAATAAATCATCAACATATAGAACTAAGAGTAGAAGTGAATCATTTGTCTTGAGCATGTAGACATTTGAGTCTGATTTACAATGTACAAAGTTCTATGATAGAATGTAGGAGTCCATCTTGTCATACCATGCCCTCAGAGCCTACTTGAGGCCATAAAGAGATTTCTTCATTCTACAGACCAAAGATAAATCCTACATAAATCCCCGGGGATACTCTATGTATATCTTCTCAGAGAGATCATCGTGAGAAAATTAATTCTTCACATCCATCTGATGGAATTCACATCCCTTGGCCACCGCAATGGAAAGTTTCAAACGTATGGAATCCATCTTCTCCACTAAATCGAATGAGTAATCATAGTCAATGCCACGCACCTAGAGAAATACTTTGGAAATGAGCCTAGCTTTGTATATGCTAATCTGTCCATCCACTGTACCCTTGGTCCTGTAGACCCATATACATCTAAAAATTTTACTTCCAGAAGGAATGGGAACCAGCTCCCAAGTCTTGTTCTCGAGGAGGGAGTTGTACTCCTCCTGCATGGCGGATTCCGAAAAGGTATTTCCAGCAACCTCGCCATAAGACCGTGGATCTAAAGAATGAACCAAGAAAAGATTCTTGGAGATATTTGGTTCAATAGGAGGCTTCTCGAAATTAGATTGAGTCGTCCTAGTATTGGTTGGATCACCAACAAGATTCCCTGCATCCTGAAGAGTAGTATGTGCCCACTTGGGCCTCTTCTCTGACTCTACATCTGCATCAGGATGCTCTGACTCTGTGTATGAATTTATTGAATCTATATATGGGTCATCTGAGTGCTCTGAATCAAAAGTATCATCTGAATAAGAGTCAGCATGTGCATTCTCATCCTCTCGAACAGGTGGAAGAATGAAGGTGTCTGCATGCGGCTGTTGAGGTACATGCGATACACTTTCCTTGAATTGGAAACTTCTCCCAATGACGAGAAGGTCCGAGAAAAGATCAATAAGTTTGTATCCCTTCACACCATCAGGGTATACAACAAAAATACACTTACTTCTCTATAGATAAAGTGCCTTCCTCTTTTTAGATGGAATCTGGGTCCATGCATTTGAACCGAAAATAGGAAAGTGGGTCACTTCTGGTTTGAGGTCACTCCAAGCCTCGTAGGGTGTCTTATACTTGACAGATATATGGTGAGATATGTTTTTGATTTATTTTGCGCAATTAAGTTCTTTGGCCCATAGTCTCTATGGTAGTGACTTTGCATGTAGCATGCAAGATGCCATCTCTTTTATAGATATGTTTTTCCACTCAACAACTCTATTTTGCTGCGGAGTATAGGGAACTGTGTGATACAACTGAATCCCTGCCTCATGAAAAATATTTTGGATATCATGATTGACATACTCTCCCCCGTTATCAGTTCAAAGGACTTTGATTTTCTTTCCGGACAATGTGTCAACCAGGGCTTTTAAATATTTGAGGTGTTGAAAGACCTCAGATTTTTTCCTGAGAAAGTAAATCCATGTGAAACGTGAGAAATCATCAAAAAAATGAGAACAAACATTGATTTTCTGATAGATGGATGCGAGAAAGGAACCATTAGGTCACTATGGATCATATCTAAAGGAGAGGAAGCTCTCTTATTCTTTCCTTTGTCGATTTTCTCTTGAGGGTGTTTTCCAAGAACACATGCCTCACAAAATCCTTTGGAGAAATGGATGTTTGGTAGACCATCAACCAATGTTTTCTTGCTAAAATGTCTGAACCTTTCGTGCCATATCCTACTACTTTCATCAGCATGGGTAAGCAGTAAAATAGAATCTCGTTCAAAAAATTCAGAAAATGTATACGATTTAGATTGATGATTTAATTCATCGGTAACAACCCTCGAATTGGTTTGCATGTCATAGATGTCCATTGCATTTGGTGTGATTATCAATTCATTTCTAGTGATGGAATTCATCATCTGATACACAAACAGACGATTAACGAAAAGTTTGGGAATGTGCAACACATTCTCGAAGCTTCTGTTGGTGAGTTCAATTCTTACTTTGACGGTGACCTCAACTGGAGAGTTGTCCCCCATAAGAATAGGAGAACTTTTGCATGCATCCAATAAAGAATAGATTACATTTTTTCCATCCATGTGATTTGATGCTCCTAAATCTACGATCCAAGCATCAGGAGAGGAGTTGATAGAAATCAAGGCATGGCTAGAATTTCCTTTCTTGGGATTTTGATCTTTTGGCTTCTTCTTCTTAGTACCCTCGAGGATGCGATCTATAAGGTTGTTTTTCTGAATTATTTGAGTCATTAGATCTATATTTTTATGCATGCATGCAGATTATGGATGGAATCCTTTATGGTAGTACATGCATTTCTCCCCTTTTCTTCCCTTTCCACCTTTGGATATGGAGGCATCGATGAAGGGTTTTGAGTACCCTTCCTTCTTCGGATGTGCATGAGATTTCCTTTTGTCTTTATATTTAGATTTTTTATATTGATGGCTTCCATTTTTCACAGTAACTGAATGTGCCTTTGGGCCTTTGATTTTTCCCATGTTGATGAGCTTGGTTTTCTCTTGTGTCAGGGATTCGATAAAGTCCTGAAGAGAAGGAATCTTCCAGGTGGATCTAGAGGTGGATTTGACTGAATGGAATGTTGATATGAACAAGGAGAATTTAGGACCAATTTTGGAGAGAATGGTGAGAACCATTTGTTTCTCCTCCTTATATTTATCAACCCCACAAGCTTTGAGTTCGACAATAAATCCTTGAATTTTGTAAATAAATATTGGATATTGTCAAAGATTTTTGGATCCAATGTGAGCAATTCCACCTCGAGCATGTGTCCCCTCTTTTCATACTATTTTCCAAATGTCCCTTCCAAGGTGTTCTAGGCTTCATTGGGTGTTTTACAGGAAGATATATGAAAAAGGAGATCGAAAGAAATAAGACAACAAATTGTTTTGAATGCTTCATCCATTCGATTTAGATACTTGGATTTTTGTATGGATGATGTCATTTCTGGGTATGTATTCAAGGTTAACCTGTACAATCCTCTAGTTCAAATATGTATTACTATTTTCTCCTTCCATGCAAAGTAATTGTAAGGTATAAGAATGAATTCTTTTGGGAAATCCATCTTTCCACTATCTTCAATCTTTTGTACCTACAAAACCATTGGTGTAGATTTTTCTTAGAAATCTGTCGAATATGATACCATGTAAATGTGTTGAACCTACACATAATATTTATAGCTAGAAAATACCACATACATTTGCAGAGATAAATTGAGAAACAAGAAGCAAGAGAGAAAGAATGGAAGAATTCTCATTAACCGCAATCAATAATGAAAAATTTACACATGATATACATTCTATAACTCAATAAATGCACACTAGAGGAGAACTAATGCACCATAGTGGTGGTATAAAGTGATATGGACACACACAAACAATTATAGGAGTGAACTTCCACCCAGTCTAGTCTCTCAGGCAGTTATGGGAGTGAACTGCCACCTATGAGTTAATTAGTCAACCAGTCTTCAGTTAACTGACTAAAACATAGTGTAGTGAGGAGTAGATCAAGGATTCAAGGGTAATCAACTAGTGTGGTGATGAAACCAAGGATAATTCTCATTAGCATGCTAATGATCCCAATTTTTCATGGTGAGAAAACCAATGCAACATCTAGACTCAACTCAACTAGTCAAACTGAAGTGTCAACTGAAGAGAATATTGAATAATAACTAATAAACATAGAAAAAACCTTAGGACCTTGGGAAAAATAAATACTAGGTGTGTGTGAAGTAACTCCAACATAAAACACAGAGAGCATAAAGAAACATCACATGTACTCAAATAATTTAGATGAACACAACAACATACAATTGGAATCAAACCTCTATGCTTGTATTCATTCAGTAAAATATGTACATGGACTCATACAACTCTCTAAAACTTTTCATAAGATTCAACAACTATCTCGACATTAATAACAATAACAGTCAACAATAATAACAATATTCAACAGCCTCATTTGGGCATACAATACATATATTTATACATCGAGAGGGTTATCGAGCCTTCCCTCTAGACTACCTTAGTTCTATACTATCATAGTAAATACATGCATCTACAAAGGAATATTATATTGAATGGAAATTACATTTAGATATGAGTCGATACTCAGTATCTGTACAACCTTATCTTCTAATTAATATGATTACAATCTTGGTAGCCTTATGTTATGGATCATGCCTGAAAACATTTAAAATCTTTAAATTACAATCCTTTCAAAACAAAATGAAGCGCCCTCCTTGGAATTCATTTTTTTTTAAACTGCACGTTTGGTGTTGATTTATCCTCCACCTGGCTTCTTTAATTCTGATTGTGATGCTCTTGCATCATACTCCTTTGGACAAAAATTCATGGACTCATGTCCATGAGCTCCTGTACTATTTTTCCATTCTTCTGAATGTCATATTAATTTACCCAACTAGCATCCTCTGTTGGATGACCCTTCCACTTCAACAGGTACTCAAAATAATTATTTCTCCTGGTCTTCTTACCAATCCTCTGATCTATGATCTTCTCCATTTGTGGATTTTTTGTTGTTGCCATCTGCTTCTCCCATTGAATCTCCTTTCGATCATCTGATCCTCTTGTATCATCCATACTATAAGTGTACATGTATGCAACATTGAATATGGTTAATATTCCAACATCCTCTGGCAGCTTAGTCTCATATGCATTTTCATAAAAAATTCTTAGGATTTTACATGGTCCTATTTTCTTCATCTTCAATTTGTTATATGTTCCCCTTGGGAACCTATCTTTCCTCAAGTGTGCTAAAACTTGATCTCCAACTTTAAAATGAACCTCTCTCCTTTTCTGATCAGCTTGGATTTTATACTTCTGACTTCTCTCCTCCAGGTGTCTCTTTATATAATCATCAAGATTCTGCATCTCTGCAACAAAGTCATGCTTCAAATCCCTTAACTTTGAAATTCCAATCGAATTCACTTCATACACTATTTCAAATGGAATTTTTATAGTGCTTATGTTTGGAGAATCATTATAAGAAAACTCTCCTCGGGGAAGAATTTGATCCCATCAATTAGCATGTTCAATGACAAAACTCCTCAGCAAATTACCTAAGCTTCAATTTACTACCTCAGGTTTTCCATTTGTCTAAGGGTAATATGATGAACTTAAATACATATTTGGCCCCAACCTTTTCGATAGGGTTCTCCAAAAGTTTCCCATGAACTTGGTATCTCTCTCTGAAACTATACTCCTTGGAAAGCCATGCAATCTCACAACTTCCCTGAAAAATAAATTGGCTATGTGAGTAGCATCATTGGTTTTGTCACATGGTATGAAATGTTCCATCTTTGAAAATCTATCAACCATAAAAAATATGGAATCACTCCCCCTTTGGGTTCTTGGCAATCCCAACACAAAATCCATGCTTATTGCATCCCATGACATGTATCGAATAGGAAATGGCTGATATAGACTAGGGTTTTGTTGCTTCCCTTTTGCATATTGGAAAAATCTACATTTGTCCACAAATTTATTCACATCATATATCATACATGGCCAATGGTATGAAGAAATCAACTATGCATAATTCTTGTCATGGCCGAAATGTCCAACCAACCTCCATTTTTTTTTTGTTTCAATAAGTTATCTCTCATTGAGCATTTTGGAATACAGATTTGGATTCCTTTGAACAATAGTCCATATTTAATTAGATACTCTATCCATTGGCTTATGTCCCTTAGCGAAGGGTTCTCACATGCTTCATAAGCCCCTTTAAAATCTCTATCTTCATGATACATTTCCTTAATGTGTTCAAACCCTAAGGTATCCATTTGAAATTCCTACATAATCGAACATATCCTTCTCAAAGCATCAACAACTTTTCTAGTGCTACCACTAATGTGCTTGGTAAAAAAAATAAAATTCTGTATGAATTCTACCAATTTAGCATGTCTTTGGTTCAACTTCTTCTCTTTGGTTATGAATTGTAAAGCCTCATTATCACTGTTTAAGACAAACTCCTTTGGAATGAGATAGTGCCTCCACTTTTTCAGAGCTTATATTACATCATAAAACTCGTTATCATACGATGAATATTTTATCTTAGTGTCATTCATCTTATCACTAAAATATTCAATAGGCTTATTGTCTTGGCTCAAGACTGCACCAATAGCTACTCCACTGGCATGAAATCTCACTTGAAATATCTTATTAAAATATGGAAGAACCAGAATAGGTTTTTCTATTATCTTCTCCTTTAATAATTTCAAGCTTTTTTCATGTTCCTCTTTCCAACTAAAATACTTGTGATTTTTCTTTATAGTGTCCATTATAGGTGCACAAGTTCCACTGAAATTCCTGATGAATTTCCTGTAAAAACTTGTTAATCCATGGAAGCTTCTTACCTCAAATACGATTCTTGGAAAAGGCCATTCTTTGATTTCCCTCACCTTCTCTAGATCCGTCTTCAATTCATTTGAAGAGATCACAAAACCCAAGTATATGAGTTATGCCATCATGAAAGAATATTTCTTCATATTTATCAACCACTTCTCCTGTTGCAGCCTCCTCATCACTAATGGAAAGTGTCTTACATGTTCTTCTTCAGTTTTACTAAATATTAGGATATCATACAAATACACAATTACAAACTTACCTATGAAGCATTTGAGTTCTTCATTCATCAATCTCATGAATTTTCTTGGTGATTTTTTTAAGCTAAATGGCATAACAATTCATTCATACAATCCTTCATTTTTCTTGAATGTTGTATTCCATTCATCTCCTTCTCTCATTCTTATTTGATGATAGCCACTCTTCAAGTATATCTTAGAAAAATTATTTGCTCCACTCAAGCAATCCATCAAATAATACATTATGAGTAAAGGGAATCTATACCTGATGGTAATCTTGTTGATAGCTCTAGAATATGTGAAAATTCTCCAGCATTCATCTTTCTTTGGACTCAAACTTTCTCTAACCAAACCCCTATCCAAAAACTCTTGGACTTAATTCTTGACCTCTTCATTTTCTTGAGGTGTCAACCTATATGCTTCTTTGTTTGGAAAAATTTCTCCTATAATAAGGTCAATGTGATGAGTACTAATACTCCAAATGGGCGGAAAAGAACAAGGTAACTCATCCACCACAATATTAGAAAAATTATCCAACAGTTCATGAATTTCTACAGGCAGATAATCCACAGAAGTACTTGTAAGGATGACTCTAGGCTTTCTCACCTCAAAAAACAGCATCTCATATTCCTTCTTGACTTCATTCAGGAGTTCATTTCCACTCATGAGAAGTATGTTTGGGATAACTTCCTCTTTCACTTTCTTATTCTCCATTGGAAGGAACATATGTGTACGACCATTCTTATCAAGGGTGTAAGTATTTTTTCACCCATCATGTATGATATTTCTGTCAAATTCCCATGGTCTTCCCAATAGAACATGAAAAATGTCCATGGTTATTACATCACACAAAATCTCATATTTATAACCTCCTATATTAAATTCAACATTGAACTATCAAGTTACCCTGACTTGGTGTCCCTTCTGCAATGACAATTCCTTGTACGATTTCAGATGTGCAGTTGTCTCTAGATCCAAATTTTCCACCATTTCTATGGATACGAAATTATCAGTGCTCCCACAATCTATGATTACTTTGCATACCTTGTCCTTGGTCTTGCAAGAAGTCCTAAACAGGTTATTCCTCTGAACTGGCTCCTTTTCTTATTTCTATGGATTTAAGAGAGCTTTCCTAATCATGAGGGATTTCCTATCTTCCACTACTTGTTCCTCCACATTTATTGTTTGATATTTGGAAATGTCATCTTCTCCACCTCCTTTCTTTTTTCTCTCGGGACATTCCCAAGACATATGCCCTGTCCTTCCATAGGGATAGAATCTCACTTCTCCTCCCCTTCCTCTTCCTCTTCCTTGAGAAAAAGAGTTTCTTCCACCATGTTGTCCACCTTTGCAACTTCCTCCTATTTCTTTATGATTGTGATGCTTTCCTACTTCAGAATTGGATGTCTACATCTTCTCTTGGACAATTCCTTTTCCTCTGCTTGGAATATTTCCTCTATTTCACTGGATTTGTTTTATGGAAAACTTCTCCTCTTCTTTCTGTGTTGACTGATAATAATCTTCCATCATTCTCATTGTCATGATACTGATTTCTTATTGGATTTCATATCTCATGAAATTTATATACCTGACAACCTTTTCATCATCGCTATCTCTATGTCCTTCTCTAATGTTCAACCTGTGAAATTATTTAATGTATTCTTTCACTAAGAATACCTTTTATCTCATGTTCTACAACCTCCTAAACATATTGATCTGATAGTATTTTGGTATGAACTTACATTTCAATTTTGCTACCATCCTATCCCATTTTTTTATATTTTTCCTACCTTTGTGCATTATGTCACTTGGAATTCATCCCACCATAGTGTTTCATGTCCCTTTAGTCTCGTAACAACATGATTCCCCTTATTTTTATGTTCAGTATCTTCATAATCGAAGTAATTTTCTAAGGCTCTTATCCAATCCATCAACTCCTCAACATCCAAGTTTCCTTCATACATTGAGATTTCCTTTTTTTCTTTGGCTCCCATTTTTTCAAGAAATTTCAACAAGCGTTCCTCTGCAGTGTCTCCTTATGAATCTCCTTGAACTTCCATTTCTTCATTCTTAGTTTCGTTGATGTCACCAACACCATGTTCTCTTCTCCGCATTGTCTCCACGCCATCCAATCTTGTACGAAGTTTCCTCATATCTTCTTCCATGGATGTATTTTCTATAGGTATCTCCCTGCATATTCTTGGTGGCATGGTTCCAAATTGTCTCCTTCTCTTACAGAGATTAATTATAGCTCTAATACCACCTAATGTAGACCCCACCCTCTACGAGTTTCTGTACAACCTTCCTGATCTAGGATCATTCTAGTCGAGTGCTTAAATTACCTCATGGACTCCCTCAGAGCCCAAAACCTTAATGAAGAGGTCCATAAAAACCTTCTTCTCGAGTGTAAATTTTCCTAATGGGAAGTCCCCTAGCACTTACAAACCTTCCCCAAGTACCAAGGGACAAAACTATGGGCCAAATATTTAAACCTTGAAAGTATCAGGACTTCAGGACCTTCCTATCCTCTTATCACCCTAATGCAAATTATGAGAACTTTCAAACACTAAGTGGCTAGATCAATGGTTCAAAATGAACACTGAGATCGATGGATCAGATTGTATCTTTGGGCTTTGACAATTTTCTTCACAACACCCTTTTCCATAACTTTCCTGAATCGCTAAAAAATCAATTTTGTCGAGCCTCAGATCGACGGTCCACAATTCTTCGACCGATGGAAGGTCCATATCAATTTTGACAATTTTCTTTGGTCGGAAAATGACAGAACATTTTATATCTCTCAACACCGAAACGTCGACTGATTATCCTTCCTCCATGTGTCCCCTTCTAGATCGACGAGTAGGATGAATTTTGAGCTTAGGGTATTTTCTCCCTGTATA
Organism: Picea glauca; assembly: GCA_000966675.3. Taxonomy (NCBI): domain Eukaryota; kingdom Viridiplantae; phylum Streptophyta; class Pinopsida; order Pinales; family Pinaceae; genus Picea; species Picea glauca. The sequence goes on from JZKD02S1873845.1 coordinate 249,545, forward strand.
CACAACGAAGAAAAAATTATGAAGTGCCAATTCCCCAAACCATGGGATCTTGTGCAATGCATCCACTCTAACATATGGTTGGGATTAATTCCGACCTTCAGGCCTTCACAACCTTCACAACACTGCTCTATCTCCTTCAGAGCGTCGGAACTTCGGATATGTTGCCACGTGTCCTCTTGTGATGAATGATCCATATATACTTTGGAGTCCGAGGCTCCGAAGAGATATACCTCCTCTTCCTCATATTCTTTTAGAGTATTCATCCTCTAGAACTTCTAATCTATTGATGCGTGTCCACTTCAATGGATGACCCAGCTGAACTCTGGGTCTCTGGGACTTTGGGTTTCCTCCACTCCTAACTTCTTACAAAGCGATAATCCATAGGAGAACACGATCTAGTGACACATGTCCTCAGATTTTGGAAGAACACAGTTCACATTGTCCTTCGGGACTTTGGGGGTCCCAAATTCTCCGCACACCAAATCTTCTGAATGTGGGAAGTCTGAAGGACTTTGTTGATTAACCTTCATGCAACTCCTGATGTTCCAATGACTTTCCTTTCTTTTTCAACCTCTAGAATGAATCTCGACCATAGATCTTTGTTCCTTGATAGCTTCTCCTTTAAACTTGATCCACGACTTCTCCAAATGTGTGAATTGTTAAAGGCTTATAGGGTTAAACCCCATGCTACTTCTCCAGATCTAAGGCTGACAAAAGACAATCGATCATGTTGAATGGATCTCAGTTGTTCACATTTTAAAAGAATTAAATCCTCTCTATGTTGAATATTTTTACCATTATCCTTCCTCATCTTGACTGAACGATATAAATAGAATCTTTGGCATCCTCATGTACACTCCTCTCCACTTTGAATATTTTGACTTAGAAATTTTCTAAGTCCCTCTTACTAAATTCTTGTGCTTGATATCTCTCCTGAGATTTGTTCCTTGAGGAATTTCATACATCTGTCGCACTCCTTGCATCACTGTAGCTTCCAACGAACTTTAGAATTAGATATTTCTCTTAAAATATTCTCACACACTCCTTGCGCTCATCCCCTCTCGAAGTTCTTCAACACTTAAAGAAAGTGTTTTCAGGATGCACTCCTTGCATGGGTCTTCTCAAATATTTCATCTCCTCTGAGTAATTGTGCACTCTCTGCACTTTAACTAAACAATTGTGCACTCCTTGCACTTCCACTATAAATTCACGTTATCTCTCCTGAGTTTCTGAGACTATTTCGACTCATCCTACACACTCTTTGCGGGCATTGTGCACTCCTTGCACCAACAATCTCATAAGAGAAACAAATGAAACTTATAGAAACATTAAAGGTTTCCACACTTAACCATGAAAAACATATTTATGCATAAAATATACATAAAACATAGAGAGCATAAAGAAACATGCCATGTATTCAAATAATTCAGATGAACAAAACACTATAAAATTTGAATCAAACCTATCTACTTGTATTCATTCAGTAAAATATGTACATGGATTCATACAACTCTCTACAAATCTTCATAAGCTTCAAAATATCTCTCGACATCAATAACAATAGAATTCATCAACAATAGCAATATTCAACAACTTAAATTGGGCATACAATACATATATTTATACATTGAGGGGATTCTCGAGCCTTCCCTCCAGACTACCTTAGTGCTATCCTATCATAGTTAATACATTCATCTACTAAGGACTATTACATTGAATGGAAATTACATTCATATATGAGTCGATATTTTGTATGTGTACAACCTGTTAAGCCCTAATATTGGCTCATTACCCCTTAATTGGGGCATATTATATTAGTAATGTTATTTTATTTATGTCAGCTTTAGGCCATTAGTTGTAATTATACCTCCTAGTC
>JZKD02S1873845.1:251430-277347 GCA_000966675.3 Picea glauca
CTATCTACCACTATATTTCCCCTCTCTCTCTCTCATACATCTACCCATACCCACTTTCTCTTCCCCCTTCCTCTCATTGTCTCTCTACCCGTTGTCTTTGTGTCCCTCTCCCTCCCTCTCACACACTCAAACACTCCTTGTACAATCCCCTCTCTTTATTCCTCTTTCCCCCCTATAATACCCCTAGGTCGAGCACCAATTATAAATGTAACTGTAATTTACATATAAGTTGGTGAGTTGAAAGAACAAGATCTTTGGTTTCGTTATGCACGTGTTGAGTCAGTGCCCATGAATATCACATAAAAGGGGTGCACACATTTGTAAATAAATATAGGACACATTCTAATGTATCTAGAGTGCATATATGTAATTTCTCTCCTTGAGTGTGAAATCCTTGGCAATATGGATCATTGATGGATTGTGTAGCAGTGAAGGGATACCTGAGCATGGAAGGGTGATTGCAACAAGGAAGAGGAAACTCAAATATGCTTATGGAATGGTAGGTGTAATCACGAGGGTGTGTCAAATGGAATAATAAGTTGAATTCTTTCCTGAAGAATCTCTATGGAATAGAGAAAATAAATTCTATCTTTGGTATGAATACATGATTTTGGTTCTTGACAGAAGAGCACTGGGAGGATAAAAAGCTCGTTAGAAAAGGCATGACATTTTTTGATGCATTTTGAATTGAACATGGTATATAATTCACTGAGTATAGTGTATATATAAGACGGAGGGGAATGTAATACCCCTAGGACAAGCCCTAATTATAAATGTAACTCTAAATTAAATATAAGTTGGTGAGTTGAAGGAACATGATATTTGGTTTGGTTTTGCACGCATTGAGTCAGTGCACGTGAATCTCACATCAAAGGAGTGTGCACATTTCTAAATAAATATAGTGCACAATTTAATGTATCTAGTGTGCACCTGTATAAGTGTGTGGGGATGGGAAACTAAAAGAAAAGTGCTCACATCCTAGAAGTTTTGCGCACACTAGTTTAGTGTGCAATATTTGTGTTTTTAAGGTTGGTGAGCCTGGATGCAAAATGACCAATGCCTTTGTACTGAGAATGTAAATTTTTATAGGTTGGTAAGATAGGTTGTTATTGTTATAAATAATATATGTGCTCATTTAACCATAGAAAATATAGCAATATTGTCACCCAACCATAGGACGAAGCCACCCCTGAGCACCTTAACCTTGAAAGAGAATGATTCTGGAAGAAAACACTAGACCTAATAGCCAATCAATGTAGAGTACCTCTCTCTAGAGCTAACACACAGGGAAGAAAGTCCAAACCGTAACCAATAGAAATTCTAATCCTAAACCAAGAATACAGATTGAAGTGGTTGTAGCTGCAACTATTCCCAAACCTTGCGCACTTACCCAGTTTCTACAGTGCGCACTTCTCAATTTCTGTAGTTTCGAGATTTGTCCTGAAAAATGAGATTTGACGTCCTATATTTATACTGTTTTTCTTGAGCTGTCTAGGCCAACTTCTCATTCTGGAGGATAAACACTTAAAAATAAATATTTTCTTGAGTTGACTTGCCTCCTAGGGTTATTTATCAATGATTTAGCGTTTCTTCATGCTTCCCAGAATATTCTATTCTTGTAAGGGTTACACATGGAGTTTAATACCTCCCGCAGCTACCATAATATCAACACTCCCTCCTAGCTAGCGAGTTATTGAAGGAAATGGTCTTGAAGAAAAACATACCATTCAAGTGGTAGCATCATCATAGCGATACAAGCTATCTCATGATTATATCATGAGAACCATCATCACTATCAATATCATTTCATAGCATCAAGTGCATCATCTCTCGAAGCCATACTCCATCTGAGTAATTAGCCATGAAATTGAATAAGTCACTCACTCCACAGAGTGATACGAGAACCATTATTTTAATCCAGACATATGTCCTATAAGAATAAATATTCCAACAGATGTTGGAATCCATGCCATGGGATGCAAGTACTATTCTTCTAATGAAGACATATTTCCTAGAAGAATAAATGCCCTAGACCATTTTCCACCTCGAGAATGCCTGTACACTTAGCACACTGACTATCCATCTAGTTGTTTAATCATTTTCAACACCACTAATAGTCTACATGGAAATTAGAACAATCTCATTCAATAGAACACAATTGTGTCTATACAAAGTAGTACAAAACTACTATCTAGTGGTACACAACCACACCAAGTAGAAAACGACTACTTAATCAGTGACACATATTCACAACCAGTGGAACACATCCACCATAGTAGAATACATATATTGTCTAGATACATACAGTCTCCATAGAAATCATATCATTTGATATCAACCTGCATAGAAAGAATATCATGATATAAATTGAGTCATCCGAGCCATTTTTCCACTCACATTTGTGACATCTGGAAGAGCATCTTCCATCAGAAAGTAAAACATTATCCATGGGTTTTTTGGACTATTCTTCTCAAGAACATAAGAATAATTTTCCTTTATTTTTGAGTCTGGACCATTCACCTAACTGGGTAATTCCTCTGACACTAATCATAGTACAACCTGGAGATAATGAGTCTTCCCTAGGGAATGCCTGTCCCGGATTGTTGAACCTAGACCATTCACCTAAATGGTCCATTACATTGGCACTAATCAAAGTGAAACCTAGAGAGAATGATTCTACCCTAGGGAATGATTGTCCAAACCATTTTCTAACAGAAATTACTATCCTAAACCAACCTCCAAAATGGACCATTCTTCAAAACTTGTCACAGCTGTGAACTTCAAAATAATGACTACCTGGCGAGGCAAACCATTCTACTTGATCACTACTCAAAGTGACTGCCAAGAAGAATGATTTTCCTAGACCATTCCCCCACACATTCCACAAGGGGAATCATTGTCTATGCTACATTAGCAATATATCAAACCATTTTCATTACGAAAATGATTGTCCAATATGGATCATTTTCCAAAATGGAAAAATGTTTGTCTGTCAGAAATCTCAAACCACTTTCTGAGCTAGAAAGGAACTTCTCATCCTGAACAATTTTTCCGAACTGAAAAATGATTGACTATAAATCAATAAGACATTAGTGCTCCCTCCCAACCTGGGAGTAATCTCTTCCTATTTCAATAAGGAAGTCGTCTCCATGAGCCCCAACTTACAAACTTTTCCATCTTGGACAGAGATTTTACCAGAATATCTGCTATCTTCTCATCTGTGGAGATATATTGGAGAACCACTTCTCTTTTCTAGACTTCATCATGAAGAATGTAATGCTTGATCTCAATGTAATTTGGTATGTTATGGAACATTGGTTTTCTTTGAAGGCTTCATGTAGCTTTGATCGTTACAATATATAGCATGATCTAATTCAACACTTATGTTTCATGTTAGCTCATGACATCGTGGCAAGGCTCAAACTGAAACATATCCAAGTAGCACTTCTTCTGTCATCATGAGAGTTTTCCATGGATTAGAAATCCATAATCCCATACTTCTGAGTAACTAGTTTGATACACTGTCTCTATCATAAAAAAAAAATCACCATGCTTTTTTTGTATATGAGATACTCTACATCAAGTTGTTTCAATCCATATGAGGTCTTATTATATTTGCATACATGGGTCTCTTTCTGGTATGCCTAAAAAAATTGAGTTTGTTTTACATAATCTTCTTCCTCAAATTATCTTATTGGGAAGAATAGTCTTTTACAACCATGTAAACTTCAATCGATGGATATTGCAAGAGATATAATAGCTTAGATAGAGGTATATCTGGTTTGCATGAACACATTGTTATCATAGTCTTCTCTCTCCTTCTAGAAGAACCTATGAATCTTGCAATGCTTCCATTCATAATCCTTTTTCACAATTTCTTACATATACTATTTTTCATCATATCTTCCATTGCTTTTGCTTGATTGCTTCTAGTGGGTTGAAACCATGCCGGTAGTCTTGTGATTCTCAGTATGATAACTGGTTGTTCTAGATTTTCTTTCTTTCTTGGAATCTTCATGTTCTTCCTCATGTTTCACTTTAGCTCTTGAGTCCATGGAGTCTTCTATATATTCCATGCCCTGAAGATTCCAACTTCTTCCTTTCATCATATAACTATGGATGTAGATGGACAACAAAGGATACTTTAAGGCTAGTTTTCGAAGTAGACTTCTTCTAGAGTCAAACTGAACACATATTGTTTATCATGGTTGCTTCTTTCATTTGCAACAAGGACATATACTTCATAATACTTGATGGATCATATCATTTAGGATTATATCCCTCCTATTCCTTGCTTCATCTATGAATTCCTTCTCTTCTTATGGAATTCTATAATCAGATCCCTCCATCTAGGATAGTCCACTCCTTCATTTGCATCCTTATTGCCTTATGAAAAGTGTCATGAGTCTTTTTCTAATTTCCTTTTGATTGTTAACTTATTTTATGTTTTTGACCTCTTCTGGGTCTCTTCAAGTTTCATTCTAACTTTGGCTTATATCGCATTTGTTAATTATATAACATCTTCCATAGGAGTTGTTACCAAAGATTGTCAACATACTTCATCTTCTTTTTTTCATGTGTATTTCTTGACTTGTAGTCATCGTAATAACAATGCTTATCATTTTATTCTTCCATAGGTATTGTTTCACTTGAATAAATTTTCTTCTAATAAATAGATATACATAATATGTACAAGAACTATGTAAACATAATCTATACAAGAGTTTTGAAGAATATTGTTACCTTAACTTAGAAGAAGAAGTATATTTTATCCTGCTTTACTTTCTTTGAGGGTTACCTTTCTTTGGAAACTATTGCTTTGTCTGTTTCCTTTAATTTCTTTAACTCGGGACAATGGTTCTTGTAGTGACAATATTTTCGACAGTTGAAGAATTTTATTTTTGACATATATTTATCTTGATTTGGTTTCTTCCTTGAGTCAAACTTCTTCTTATTCCTGAATTTCTTGAACTTTGTTGTGTATCTTGATCATCATCTTTTCTTTGGAATTTCTCTTTTGCGCCAATCCTTGATTCTTCTTGTGCACAAAAAGTCCAAAGTTCTTCAAATGTGGGATACTCTTTCCTTTTGTTCATGCTTGCGGAAAATGGATCCCATGTCTTGGGAAGACCATTGAGTATTGTATTTACTAGTTCCTTCTCAGAAATGATTTCTTCAATACCTTATAGTTGATCTCTTAACTCAGAGATTATCACAAAGTATGATGTTATCTTGTTGTCATCGTTCATTTTCATGTCACAGAGCTCATTCTTCAGACTCATTACTTTTCCAATGTTTATGACTGAGAAGAGGTTAGTTAGGGCATTATACATCTTATTTGATGAGTCAGGATGAGATATGTAGGGTATCAAGTGGTATTTTATAGATTCCACTATGATAGTCATGGCATTGATGTCACTATCCTTGAAATTTTCCATAATTTCAACATTCTGAGGTTCCTTCTCTTTTCCTTCTTCAAAATGTGGTTCCACGATCTTTCCTTTCACGATAGCCAATACTTTATTGTTGGCAAGGATGAGATCAATAATTTTCTTCCATTGAAGTTAGAATCTCGTTATAACTTGTTTTCTGACTTCATAGTGTAAGTCATGACTGCTTTGACTTGGTCAACCTACGACTTTGACATGGTCAACCTTTGACTTTGACCAAAAACTCAAACTTGGTGTCTTAGATTGCTGAGAGTACCAGGAGGTGTGTTGGGTTATGGTGCACTAGGATATCCAAAATTAGGTCAATCTATTCACTTGATGTGCCTCAACCAGAGGGTTAGGGTTTCATTTTTGCAACAAAAATTGACTACAACTCCAACTGTAACTAAGAAAATCCTCCCAATCTATCTTCCAACAGTTAGACTTTATGAATATAGTGTGTGCCCATAATGTGTTATAAATAATAGATGTTCTCGTTTAAACATAGACAATATAGCAATATTGTCACCCAACCATAGGCTGAAGCCACCCCTGAGCACTTTAACCTTGACAGAGAATTATTCTAGAAGAAAACCCTAGGCCTAATATCCAATCAATGTAGTGTACCTCTCTGCAGAGCTAGCACATAGGGAAGAAATTACAAACCATAGCCAATAGAAAGTTCAAACCTAAACTGAGAATACAGATTGTAGTAGCTGCAACTCTAGCTACTCCCTAGACTTGTGCACTTACCCGGTTTCTACAGTGCGCACTTCTACATTTCTACAATTTCGAGTTGTGTCCTTAAAATGAGCTCAGATGTCTTGTATTTATACTGTTTTTCCTGAGTTGTCTGGGTTGACTTCTCATTCTCAAGGGTAAACACTTAATAATAAATATTCTCTTAAGCCGACTTACCTCGTAGGGTTATTTATCCATGCTTTAGGGTTTCTTCTTGCTTCCTGAAATATTCTATTCTTGTTAAGGTTACACGTGGAGGTTAGTACCTCCCGCCACTACCATAATGTCAACAGTTATAGTCTAGAAGGATTATGTGATTATTAGGTCGGTAAGAGTAGATGTTAAAGGCCATTGATCCTATTATTCTAATATGTAAACACTAATATTATTAATAAAGTACATCATTGTTGCATATCGAACAAAAAATGAGTATGGAGGGATAAACTCCACTAGAAAGAGAAAATGGGGCTAAGATTCTAGGAAGGAGATAAGGTGGGGTGCCTAATCCCAATGGAATATTATATTAGTATTCCTTAAATCTAAAGTAATGGATATGAATATATCTGAAGTTGTAAGTAGGGACAAGGGAGTCCCTTGGTTGTCAAGTGTCTTAAAATACACATGCATATATAAATTTGGGACATATAGTGAAAGGGGGATCATCTTCATTCCTTTAGGGAGGCAACTGTGAATCGTACCTTGGGTTACTTGACTACAATAGGAAATCATACCTAGACTATTTATCTCGAGAGATAAAAGGAAGAAGAGGGGGGTTGTTAGACCTATGGTCAAAGAGGCAAGTTGTCAAGCCCATGGCAATTTATCTCCAATTGAGAGATTTTATATGTTGAAGAAGCGGGTTGTCAGGCTCGTGAGTAATATCTCTAGGTGGGTAATTACTCATAATTGCTCCCTAGTTCGTTGGGAAATAGATATAAGGCTCTGAGACTTCCTGTCTGACTTGTTGTTGAAGCCCCAGAAGGGAAGTGGGGAAGTTGAGGGATTGTTGAGTAGAAAAGGGGCACACTTCCTAGGGTGGGACATGCATGTGGGGAATGAGAGACTGTAGGATATTTTCAATAGTTGGGCACATTGGACTGAGTAGTTATGCTTCTTATTAGACCTTAGTCTGGCTTAGTTTTCCATTTTTCTTGGTAGAGTTTATCCGCATCTCAGGAGCGAACCAATTTTAAGATTATGAGTAGGGTGGTCTATGGGTGGGATGAACGTGGAAGGTCTACATGCAGTTGGGGTTCATTTCCTGAGATAAGTGTCATTCATGTGCTTATTTCAATTAATGTGAGTGTGGAATTATGAGTTTCTGTCATGAAATCCTTGTTGTTAAATTATAAATATGAATTGTTATTGTCACATGCATGTTGTTATTATTTTCACTTAACTCTGTTAATGTGTAGAGTAGTTATATCGAATTAAATGGTATAAAAAATTTAAAATTTTGATGTAGCATTGCCTAGCATGGAAATGGGTACATTACAATATGGTATTGGATTTGATAATGAAAGAATTTTGCGTGACATGGCCCAACCTCGGTGGCTAGGTACGTTACAATATGGTGTTAGAGTCGATAATGAGAGAATGTTGCATGATGTGGCCCTACCTCGGTGGTTGGGTTCGTTACAATATGGTATCATAGATCCATATTTCAAAAATGAGCATGTATGGGCCATTTAGTTGAGCACGTAAGTAAAATTACAGAGTGTGCAAGAAAATTGTTTGACAAAATGTTATAGTGAAATTGAGTGGAATTTCACAAGCAAGTTAGGGAAATTTAACGAGAGAGTGGACATTTCCAAATTTTATTGGTAAAATGAGAAAATTTGATTTTGTATATGGCCAAATTTTGAGTTTGTGGTGTTTCCGTGGTGAAATCTAGAGCATTCGGGTGAAATTGGGCCAAAGCCCCAATTTATGTTGTTAAAATTCCTGGGGAATTTGGGAAATTTGGTCCAAGGATGAGTTTTTCTAGACTTTAATCTCTGTCTAAGGAGATTTAGACCTGAAATTGGTCGAATTTGAATTTAACATAAGGATATGTCCCACTGAATGAAATTAAATAAATTTAATAGTTGCAGAGAGACCATGGTGAAATTCAATGAAATTGGGCAAAATCCCCAATTTTGTGCATCTAAATAATCGCAAATTTGAAGTGAAAGAGTAAAATTTGAAAGAAACATACAAATGTATATGTATAGGTCTTGATTTGGTTGTATTGATCTTAGGCACATATCTCTAATTATAACCCAAGAAGGAATTTCATTTTTGGGCGAATTTGGGCATTTTTGGAATTTTGGAAAATAGGCGAAATTGGAAAAATTTCGGTATTTTTTTGTACGTTGATATCATCATGACATGGGGTTCCATATGTTATATGACGTGGAGAAAATTGACGTGTACTACCATGGTGGAACATACATAGAGGAAGGGAGTTAGAACAATGGCTAAGTGTTGCACTTATTATGAGTCTGTGAGTCCGTGAGTCCGAAGAAGTGGAAAAATGGTTAAGTATGGGAAATTTTTGGACTAACTTATGAAAGAAATATTACAAGACAATGATTCTATGATTTCGCAAGTCTATGAGTCTAAATAAGTGGAAAAACAGTTAAGTTTAGGGACTTGTTATGAGTCACCGAGTCCGCGAATCCGTGAGTCTGCTGAAGTGGAAATATGGTTAAGTGTTGGGACTTATTATCAGTCTATGAGTCCATCAGTCTACGAGTTCAAAGAAGTGGAAAAATGGTTAAGTGTTGAGACTTTCTAAATGGACTGATGAAGGAAATGTTAGAAGTTTATAAGTATCCAAGTCTGCAAATAAAAAATAAACTAAGTATAATTGTTGTGTGCATGAGGTATTGGCGCATGACAAAAAAGTGGTATCTCCAGGTGTGACTCACAAGGTAGGGTCAGTTCTTAAAAATGTGGAATGATTGATTGAGGAAGATACCAGCTGAAAATTTCTATACCCAGAGTAATGGATATTCATGAATATGAAACCATGAAAGCGTGGAGAGATGGTTTTCATAAGAGGTGAGAGGATTGAAATTTTGGCAGAGGTACTCAAGGAAAGCGCGTTATGACAAGAATATTTCACAATATGATCGAAGGCCAATAATAAAGAATGATAAGGTAAGAGACTATATGCAACCATTAAGGCTTAATAAGGCAAGAAGAAAAAATTTATGGGTGAAGGAAATTACTACAAGAAATATGTTAATTCTAATTAAAGTGGAATCAGGGAACAAGAGGGAAATATTTGCGGGTTCAATTAGTGAAGATCCATTCACCATAAAGGATGTCAATATATAGATAAAGTAATACATTGTGGGAAGGGTTGTTTTCAAAATAATGACCTGTCATGATGCTATCTTTCTGATAAAGAAAGACATAAGGTATACTTGGAGATAAAGGGAACATTTCCAAGGATCAGTCCTATAGTTTTGGGATAGAGCCTCCATGATGGTTATCAGAGTATCATAGTGGAAGCATGGTTGTATGAAAAACATTAGAGTGAAGTAATGTGGGTGTTTGCATACTAAATAAGTTCCAACAATTACATGAACAATGCATTATGCACAGATGTGATCCAAAAAATGAAATCAGGTTCTAAGGAAGGGTTTTTCTATACATGGAAGAAATATTCTAGGATGGTTTCATGTCATTGAACATATTAGAATAATGGAAACAAGGTTTGTGAAGGGAAAGAAATAAATAACCATGAAGAATAAAAATATTATATGCTTGGTACATAATGAAAATGAAATAAAATATAAGGATAATATATATCAAGTGGAAGAAATCCATAAGTCACATTCCAAGGGTGCGAAGTGTCACTAGAATCTATGACGGAAAGTAATAGAAATGCTAACTCATTCTAGTTAAATATATGCAAATGGAAAAGAAGAAATTATGTAGCATTGCAACATGATGAAATTGACAATCCAAGTCGACTTAAAACCAAATGGCCAGGAAAGGAGAAAATATTAGTTCAAGAAACCACAAGTGCTCAAGTGTTAAGTCAGGGAAAGCCTGAACTAGTTTGGTCCAAAAAAGTAAATGGAGGTTGAGGATATAAATTCAATAAGAGTGCATGAGAGGAAATGTAATTTGATCATGTATGTGTTTGGTCAGATGGATCCAGGAACTAGTTTAATGTTGAAATCAATATCAACATAGTATGTGGCTGGAAATGAAAAGGTGTCCAAGAGTGGATTGGCCAATACAGAGCTCAGGGAAGAAATAATCATGTGTAGTGATTATAGTGAGAGCACAAAAGGGATATAGGAATCTAGTGAGACTTGGGGGACAACCGGGAACAAAAATGAAGGTTGTACATGCAGAAATCAGTTGATGTAATTGTAGTAGAAACAAATTATATGATATGGCTTGCTGGAAAACCATACTTAGCACAACAAATTGAAATGCATATTCATTTATGAGCATCTTATAGATGCACCAAAAGAGATAATTATTGCATGATTGCAAGTGCTTCTACTAATGTTGCGACATATGGAAGGAAGCAACAAAAAGTTGAAGTGTTGATTATAAGATTGATAAAAGAGGCATGAGAGCCTCTACTTTTATCAGCTAATCAGGTAGCATCAAAATTATTTAATGGAATCTAGGAAGGTATGTATTTTACAAATTTATGCTACATAATTGTTGGAGGGAGTTTAGGTGAGAATTCCCTTAGCCAGAGTTATTTTTATAAAATCACATTATTGTATTATTTGAATGAATTAATGGGAATAATATACCACCAGGTGTGGTAAAGGATGGAGGCCTATAATAATTCTAAAATATGTTTATCTTTTGAATGCATACACTGACATGGTGGCATGTCATGTTAATTATTTATGAGCTAATAACCAAAGAAATAAAAGGTATTAACCTATTATAGGAACTGATGCTATAACAACTAGTCATGTATGAGACCATCACATGGTTGGTTATGGAAAGTATAACACTAATGAACACCATTGAATTATATTCTTAGTGTAGTGTTTGGGTCAAAAAGGAAGGCATCCAAATAGTTGAGCAGGAAATAGGAAGTGTATGGAAAATGTGTCAAGGCATTGGCTAGACTTCCAATTTACCAATGGTGAGATACATGAATTAGATATAGGGAATTATAAAAATTAATGGAAAGGTGCATTGAATGGATAAGCATTGAGAGTTTCACTCATGCATAGTAACTGGTAAACTTGCACTTATGCATAATAAAATTGTTAAAAATGAATGCATTTTTTGAATGTGTTTTTTGAATGCATGAGTATATATTATTTAATGAAAATAATTATACTAACAACTGAAATGTTACAACTATTACTAACTCATAGAGTTGAGAACATTTCAGGAGTTGTTAGATATTGAAATGGGAAAGTTGCAAGTCAAGTAGTCACATGAGCATTGACTACAAAAAATTTATGTTCAAGAAATAGAATAATAATGGCTAGAAAAGGAAAAGTGTAATTGTGGATCATGCACCTACAGAGAAGGATAATTTCACTCTATTAAATAAATAGTTTGTTGTTTGTGATTGAATTGTTAAGTGTACACAATTCTGAAATCACTTGTGATCCTTTACAAGTATTACAATAGAATTGTATGGTACACAACATACTAATCATTTGTTTGATTGAATGCAAGATGGAAAGATTGTAGGAAAGGTGGTCTCAAATGTGGCACTATTGAAAACCATAAGAAAGACTAAATCCTGTTGTTGCAACAACCAAGAAAATTATGAGAGGGAATCTCATACTTGGGGAAAAGTTGATTTCCCTTATGAAATGAATTTGAGTTTCTAAATGAATATTTTATAATATTCTCTCATAATGATTGTATGTATGTGACACAGATGAGATAATATTTATTAAAGTTGGAATTCTTGGAAAGAATAACTATTGTTGGAGACATTGGAACCCTATAAATGTAGAACCTTGGTGGGGTTCTGGAAATGATTTATCCTTATTCTTGGGTGTGAAAGCCTTGGCAAGATGGGTCATTGAGGGATTGTATAGCAGTGAAAAGATACATGAGCCTGGAAGTGTGAGTGCAAAAGGAAGAGGAAACTAAAAGATGCTTATGGGATGGTATCTATAATCATGAGGGTCAAATGGAATAATGAGTTGAATTCTTGCATGAAGTAGATCTATGGAATAGAGAAAATGACTTCTAGTCGTGGTATGAATACACTATTTTGGTGCTTGACAGAAGAGCATTGGGTGAATAACAAGCTTCATTAGCAAAGGTACATATTTTTTTGATGCATTTTGAATTGAAAATGGCATATAATTGATTCAAGAGCATCGCTCCACACCAACAACATGCCAGCTAGCTAGGCACATCAAGCGCACATTCAATGGAGGAGAGAGGCGCAACCCTCTCGTTTCTCAAATTTTGAATTTTAATTAAATTTTTGTAAGGCTAGAAGAGCCAAAGTCGTGCCTTTGAGTAGGTTGTAGTTAGTGTCGCCTTAATGGATGACAGGTAGAAGGGGATCTAACTCCAATACGGATTAGATGAACCATTCAATGTAATTAATAGAGTAGGTAGCTTGGAGGGAAGATCTTGAGGAGCACCCTTATGTAAAAAGATATTTTGTATCTGTAGGCATTAGTCAGTAGAAAAGAATAGGGAGAAGAGAGGAGAGCCGAGACTATGTTGTAGTCTGAGCTTAAACACATTGTAAAGAAGGCATTTTCAAAATTAATACAAATAGAGCAGTTTTTCCTGCATGTTATTCTGTGTGTGATGAATGTCTTCATGTGCGTGTATTGATATGTTGTAGATGTATTATTAGGTGTGCATTTGCAGGGACATATATATTTTCCTATATTTGGGTTCTTTGATTTCAGGTCTAGGTTCTTTGAGGCTTCATGCAAGAGGTTGCATGATAGAACACTGTGGGTTTTGGAAGCGAGTGTAAGGATGCACTTCCGAATTCTATGGAATTTCAGACAAAGAAGTGCCAAGAGGGCGCACCAGAGGAAGTCATTGATTTAGGAGGAAACCTAAAGGTTGCTTAACACCTTGGAGGTGAGACTGTGTAGAGGAGAGCACAGAGGATAAACAAAATTACTGAGAATTTCATAAGGTTCTGCCAAGAGGGCATTGAGCGAATTCACGGGATGCATTAGGATAAGGACTCTATTTTGAGTCGAAAGAGAAGATAGAACCACTATATGTTTTGTAGAGCTCTACTAGGAGGGAATTCAACAAGTGCATAGAGTGCACAGGAGAACTCTATCTTGAGTTCGGCGAGAAGGCAAAATCACTGGAGATTCTGGAAGCTCTTCCAGGAGCGCATTGAGCAAGTGCAGAGACAACACAAAAGGAGCTCTTGTTTTAGTTTCATAGAAAGAGAAGTGTCAAGGAAAGACCTTCATAGGGTTACTGAACACCTTGTAGGCTCAACAAAGAGTGCTTGTGCATAAGTTAGCAACAGGGCACTTATATCCCTTCAAGGAGAGAAAGGGACAGAGACCATTGGGGTCTGAGCAGTTGAGGCTCACGGAGGACAAAGACGTGTGCAAGGAATGCACCAGGCCAACACTTGAGTGAAGTGTTGAGAGACAACCGTCTCGAGGCCCGTCAAGTAAAAGGAGTGATCTCAAGGAGACTTTGTTTCAATTCTGAAGCTCAGGAGGAAAAGTGCCTTTGCTCACAGAGCCATAGTTGTGAGGAATCGTAGAGGCTGAGACACCCTCTGGAGGGTAAGAGTTTGAAGAGATCATAAGGGAAACCATCCTAAGAATGTAGCCAATACCTAAGGTCACAGGGTTTGCAGAGGAAGCAAAGGCTAAGACCTTTGAGAGACTTCAAATCTTCCAAGGAGAAGGAATAAGTGGAAGCTCAGGAGGGAGTTACAGTTAGCGTTGGATCGGAGTTAGAGAGGCGAGATATGGATCGTTGAATTTCACATCCAGGAAGCAACAAAAGAGAGTGCAGAAGAATGGATCTGGGCCATCATATCTAGCGCAGGGGACCGATAGCCATCGGATCCAGTAGGAAGAGCACGAGGTTTAAACCTCATATGCAAAGAAGAAGACTCGTCAAAGTACCAAAAGCATCGTGACCATCCAACAGGAGGACACGTGGAAATCGATCAGGGTTTTGGGAAATCCCTAGAAAGACGATTTCATCATTTCAGCTATTGGGAGTGCAAAGGGTAAGAGTTCGGGACTCTTCACCCATGAAATCCCAAAAATATCCAAGCCGTCGGATCAAGGGAGGCTCATAGCCATTGATCTCCATTTGGTTCATTACTTCGGTATTTGGGATACTGGGAACTCGAAGGGGAAAGGAGTTGTTGTAGCCGAGATCACAAAGTCCCGAAACGTGAATTCCCAAAAGCAGATGGAGGAATAGCATCGGGCCACAAAACAAGGTTACAGGTTTCGACATACCGGGGTTCGGGTTTTCAGCACTTCTGATGATAAGGAGTCGGGGCTCTTTGGAGTGGGGTTGTGGTGACAAGCTTCGGAAATTTAGGATTTGGCATTTCGGCCATCCCGGGGACAAGAAGTCGGGCACATGACATTGAAAGTCCCGAAATCACGAAACATGACATACCTTCAAAGTTAGGCTGTAGTCATGGAGGACACAGTCACATAGACCAAAATTTTGGTATTTCAACATTTCAGAATTCAGGAGATCGAAGAGTTAGAGACTCTCGACATCAGGGTTCCCAAAAATCACGAAGCCCGAAATTTCCCTTTTCAGAAAAAGGTTGCGAACATGTCTGGAGGCCGTGTGCAAGTGAAAGCTTGTGCCTGGTGCATGTTTGTGCAGGTGGGGTTTTCGGGAAAGGATGTGTGGATAGAGTTCATTGGGTTTCTGTGAAGGCCTAAAAGAACCATTTCAGTTCTGTAGATCTGAATGAAGAACGATCCTATAGCGTATTTTTGGCTGAGGGGTGGTCAGTTCTACGTCAAGTGGTATCAGAGCCACTTTCTGTCTATAGACTACAGGTAGAGGGAGGCAGAGTAGAAAAATAAAATACTCTGATACACATAAAGTGTTATCAGAGTAGGACTTCGTCTGTATATTTCATATGAAGAAGAGCTTGTACGAGATGGGTAAAACATGAAGATTGTTCACAGGACGCAACAACAAAAAGACAATCAGGAGGACTGTAGAGAAAAGGATGGAAGCACTCTCAGTTGCAGAGTGACAACAATAGGTTTTCCAGGAGGGTAGACAGGAACAAAAATATGGATACTGAAGGCCATGGATGCGGTGGAAAGAAGAACCACCAGCATCAGGGAAAAGTTGAGATGGATAAAGAGATTTTCTAGATAAGAGCGAGGATGGAGGAGATTTCATTGCATATGCAGCAGGACGCAAAGACACATTGGGTGTAGGAATGGCCTCTAAGGAGGAAGGTGAAATGGCCGATTCAGAAATTGTTGGCCAGAAGACAGCGGAGACTATTGAGAGGATGGTTGAGGCATGTTGAAGACCTCAACGAACTAGAAGAGGAGATGGTTCATGCTTGTGAACCAGAGATTGGGAGAAATCTCAATGATGATGGAGAGGAGAGATCGAGCAGAGATCTCATAGACTGCAAGGTGGGAAAATATGGATTTTCAATTTTCTAGGTGGGCAATAAGAAGAGGTCACAGGATGATCTCAAAGACTGCTAGGAGGGCAGAACAAAAAATTCATATTGCCAAGAGGGCAATGAGATGAGATCGCTGGAGGATCTCATAGACTCCCAAGAGGGAAAAGAAGAAATCCCATATTTCTAGGTGGGAAAGGAGGGGAAGATGAGGCCATGTGAGAGTCTCATAAACTCATAGGTGAGTTCATATCAGCAAGAGGAGCTGATAAAGAAGGATCAGACACATTTTCTGATCATTTGAGGAATTGAGATATTCCTGCCAAATAGCCTAGCTGGGGCTAGTGTGTGTGTTGTTGATGCATCAATAGAAGAAGGACAACCAGTTGTGACTGTTAAAGACATGGAGAAGATATCAGAGGCTGCCCAAGCAAAGGAAAAGGATCATTCGGAAGAATGGTTCACAATTTTTATCCAAGAAGCTGAAGGGGAGACAACTGCAGCACTGAAGCTGACAACAAGGGAAGAAGAAGAGCATGCAGATAAGATGCTCACTCCTTGGGAGAAGGAGCTAGAAATGCTAGAGGATTGGTTGAACCATCCAGATATAGTAGATGACTGCTGAGAAATGAAATTCATGCAGATGATAGCAGAGAATCATTTCGAGGAATCGCTCAGAATTTTCAGCCAGGGAGCTGAACATATGCTAACTGTAATGCCGAGGAATTAAACATAAGATGAAGGAGAATTCCAGTGTGAGGATAAGTTGGAGGAAGATGGAGATATGCTAATAGGAGAACTGATAGTCAAGATGTTAGAAGAGGAAGCTAAGAAGAGACTCAATGATGAAACTGCAGAAGAGGAGTCTACAATAGAGTGACCAACTAGTTCCACAGAAGATGAAAAAGATGGCATGGGAGATCTAGTTGATCAAGCCATTTGCAGGGAAGAAGTACAACCAAGGAGACTGAAAAAGGAGAGCCAACCATTACAACAACTAGATGAGGAAATTGATCAAATCAGGAGGTTGATGTCGAAGTCATCACAGGAGGCTGCCAACAATAAGAAGCTAAGTAGTGGAAGACTTGCCATAGCAGCAAGGAAGCAACAGCAGTAGCAGAAAAGTGATGGAGCAGATGGACAACTCCAAAGAACTGTTTGGGATCTAGGAGGACTTTCAAAAGTGATGTTGGGAAGCTCATGAGCAGGACCTCATGAATATTTCATAGCAGAGGAGTATGATGCAGGAACATCGCTCCACACCAGCAACGCGCCATCCAGCTAGGCACATCAAGCGCGCATTTAATGGAGGAGAGAGGCGCAACCCTCTCGTTTTTCAAATTTTGAATTTGAATTAAATTTTTGTAAGGATGGAAGAAGAAAAGTCGTGCCTTTGAGTAGGCTGTAGTTAGTGTCACCTTAATGGATGACATATATCAAGGGATCTAACTCCAATACAGATTTGATGACCCATTCAATGTAATTAATAGATTAGGTAGCTTGGAGGGAAGAACTCGAGGAGCCCCCTTATGTAAAAAGATATTTTGTATCTGTAGGCATTAGTCAGTAGAAAAAATAGGGATAAGAGAGGAGAGTCAAGACTTTGTTGCAGTCCAAGCTCAAACACATTGTAAAGAAGGAATTTTCAGAATTAATACAAACAGAGCATTTTTTCCTGCATGTTATTTTGTGTGTGATGAATGTCTTCATGTGCATGTATTGATATGTTGTAGATGTATGATTAGGTGTGAATTTGCAGGGATAGATAGATTTTCCTATCTGTGGGTTCTTTGATTTCAGGTCTGGGTTCTTTGAGGATTCATGCAAGAGGTTTCATGACAGAACACTGCAGGTTCTAGAGGCTAGTGCGAGGATGCACTTCTGACTTCTGCAGAATTTCAGACAAAGTCTTGCCAAGAGGGTGCACCAAGGGAAGTCATTGACTCAGGAGGAAACCTCAAGGTCACTGAACACCTTGGAGGTGAGACTATGCAAAGGAGAGCACAAAGGATAAAAAAAATTAACGAGAATTCTGTAAGGTTCTTCCATGAGGGCATTGAGAGAATGCACATGATGCATTAGGAGAAGGACTCTATTTCAAGATGGAAGAGAAGACATAACCACTATAGGTTTTGTAGATCTCTGCCAGGATGACATTGAGTAAGTGCGTAGAGTGCACAGGAGAACTCTATATTGAGTTCGGTGAGAAGACAGAATCACTGAAGATTCTGGAAGCTCTGCCAGGAGGGCATTGAGCAAGTGCAGAGACAGCATAGAAGGAGCTCTTGTTTTGAGTTCAGAGAAAGAGAAGTGTCAAGGGAATACCTTCACAGGGTTACTGAACACCCTACAGGCTCAACAAAGAGTGCTTGAGCATAAGTTTCTAATAGGGCACTTATATCCCTTCAAGGAGAGAAAGGGACATAGACCATTGGGGTCCGAGCAACTGAGGCTCATGGAGGACAAAGACCTATGCAAGGCATGCACCAGGAAAACACTTGAGTGAAATATTGAGAGACATATGTCTAGAGGCTCGTCAAGCACAAGGAGTGAGCTCAAGGAGACTTTGTTTCAAGTCTGAAGCTGAGGAGGAAAAGTTCCTTTGCGCACAGAGCGATATCTATGAGGAACCACAGAGGTTGAGACACCCTTTGGAGGGTAAGAGTTTGAAGAGCTCAAAAGGGACAGCATCCTAAGAACGCAACCGAGACCCAAGGTCATAGGGTTCACAGAGGAAGAAAAGGCTGAGACCTTTGAGACACTTCAAATCTCCCAAGGATAAGGAAGAAGAAGAAGTTGAGGAGGGAGTTACAGTTACCATTGGATTGGAGTTGGAGAGGCGAGATATGGATCATTGAATTTCACGTCCAGGCAGCAGTAGAAGAGCGCGCAGAAGAACAAATTTGGGTCGTCAGATCTAGCACAGAGGACCGATAGCCATCGGATCCAGCAGGAAGAGCACAAGGATTAACCCTCATATCTATAGAAGATGACTCGTTAAAGTCCCGAATACATCGTGACTGTCCAACAAGAGGACACATGGAAATCGATTAGTGTTTCAAGAAATTCCTGGAAGGAGGATTTCGGCATTTCGGCTACCGGGAATGCAAAGAGTAAGAGTTTGGGACTCTTGACCCATGAAATCTTGAAAAGATCCAAGCCATCGGATCAGGGGACACTCATATCCATTGATCTCCATTTGGTTTGATACTTCGGTATTTTGGATACCGGGAGCTCGAAGGGACAAGGAGTTGTTGCAATTGGGATCGTGAATTCCCAAAACGCAAATTCCTGAAAGAAGATGGAGGAATAGAGTCAGGCCACGGAACAAGGTTATAGGTTTCAGCATACTGAGCTTCGGGTCTTTGTCATTTCTAATGATAAGGATTCGGGGCTCTTGTAGTTGGAAAACCCCGAAGTCGCAAAATGCAATATATCTTTGGAGTGGGGTTGTGGTCACATCCTTCAGAAGTTTGGGATTCAACATTTTGGCCATCCTGGGGACAAGAAGCCAGGAAGTTGACATTGAAAGTCATGAAGTCATGAAACGCCACATAACTTCAAAGTTAGGCTGCGATCACAGAGGTCACAGTCACATAGACCATAATTTCAATATTTCAGCATTTCGAAATTTGGGGAATCAGAGAGTCACAGACTCTCGACATCAGGGTTCCCGAAAATCATGAAACCCAAAATTTCCTTTTTCGAAAAAAGGTCGCAGACGTGTCTGGAGGCCGTGCGTAGGTGAAATATTGCACCTGGTGTATATTTGTGTAGGTGGGGTTTTCGGGAAAGGACTCGTGGATCAGGTTCGTTGGGTTTCAGTGAAGGTCCAAAAGAACCATTTCGGTTTTGCGGATCCGAAGGGAGAACGATTCTGTAGAGGATTTCTGGCCAAGGGGCGGTCAGTTCTGCATCAAGTGGTATCAAAGTCACTTTCTGTCTGTAGATTGCAGGCAGAGGGAGGTAGAGTATATAAATAAAACACTCTAATACATGTAAAGTGGTATCCGAGCAGGACTTCTTCTATATATTTTAGATGAAGAAGATCCTGTAGGAGACAGGTAAAAGGTGAAGGTTGTTCACAGGACGCAACAACAAAAATATAGTCATGAGGACTATAGAGAAAATGATAGAATCACTTTCAGTTGCAAAGTGATAGCAGTAGGTTTTCTAGGAGGGAAGACAGGAACAAAAATATGGCTACCGAAGGCCATGGACACAGTGGAATTAAGAACCACCACCAGCAGGGAAAATTTGAGATGGATAAAGAGCTCGCCGAGATAAGAGCGAGGATGGAGTAGCTTACATTGCATATGTAGTAGGACGCAAAGACACATTGGGTGTATGAATGGCCTCTAATGAGGAAGGTGAAATCACCGATTTATAAATTGTTGGCCAGAAGACAACGAAGATTGTTGAGAGGATGGTTGAGGCATGTTGAAGACCTCAATGAACCAGAAGAGGAGATGGTTCATGCTTGTGAACCAGAGACTGGGAGAAATCTCAGTGATGATGGAGAGGAGAGATCGAGCAAAGATCTCATAGACTGCCAGGTGGGAAGAGATGGATTTTCAATTTTCCATGTGCAATAAGAAGAGTTCATAGGATGATCTCAAAGACTGCGAGGAGGGAAGAACAAAAAATTCAGATTGCCAAGAGGGCAATGAGATGAGATCGTTGGAGGATCTCATAGATTGCCAGGAGGGTAGAGAAGAAATCCCATATTGTCAGGTGGGAAAGGGAGGGAAGATGAGGCCATGTGAGAGTCTCATGAAATCAGAGGTGAGTTCATATCATCAAGAGGAGCTGATAGAGAAGGATCAAACACATTTTTTGATCATTGGAGGAATTGAGATATTCCTACCAAATAGCCTAGTTGAGGCCAGTGTGTGTGTTGTTGATGCAGCAATAGTAGAAGGAAAACAAGTTGTGACTATCAAATACATGGAGTAGATATTAGAGGCTACCCAAGAAGAGGAAAAGGAGCATTCGAAAGAATGGCTCAAAATTTTCATCCAGAAAGCTGAAGGGGAGACAACTACAGCAGTGAAGATGACAACAAGGGAAGAAGAAGAGCATGCAGATAAGATGCTCACTCCTTGGGAGAAGGAGCTAGAAATGATGGAGGATTGGTTGAACCATCCAGAGCCAGTAGATGATTGTTGAGAGATGAAATTCATGCAAATGATAGCAGAGGAGAATTCCGAGGAATCGCTCAAAATTTTTGATCCAGGGAGCTGAACAGATGATAACTATAATGTCGAGGCATGCAGCAGAAGATGAAGGAGAATTCTAGTCTAAGGAGAAGCTGGAGATATGTCAGCAGGAGAACTAACAGTCAAGCTATCAGAAGAGGAAGCTGAGAAGAGACTCAATGATGAAACTGCAGAAGAGGAGTCTGCAGTAGAGTGGCCAACTAGTGCCACAAAAGAGGAAAAATATGGCATGGGAGATCTAGTTGATCGACCCATTTGTAGGGAAGAATTGTAGCCGAGGAGATTGCAAAAGGAGATCCATCCATTGCAGTAGTTGGATGAGGAAATTGAGAAAATCAGGAGGTTGATGTTGAAGTCAACACAAGAAGTTGCCAGCAATGAGAAGCTGAGCAGAGGAAGACCTGCCATAGCAACAAGGCAGCAACAACAGCATCAACATCAAAGTGATGGAGCAGATGGATAGTTCCAAAGAACTGTTTGGGATCCAGGAGGATTTTCAACAACGATGTTGGGAAGCTCATGAGTAGGAGATGATGAATTTTTCACAGCAGAGGAGTATGATGTAGGAGCATCGCTCAACACCAGCAACGTTCCAACCATCCAGCCAGGTACATCAAGCATACATTCAATGGAGGAGAGAGGTGCAACCCTCTCGTTTTTCAAATTTTGAATTTGAATTAAATGTTTGTAAGGATGGAAGAGCCAAAGTTGTGCCTTTGAGTAGGCTGTAGTTATTGTCGCCTTAATGGATGATAGGTAGAAGGGGATCTAACTCCAATACAGATTAGATGACCCATTCAATGTAATTAATATAGTAGGTAGCTTGGAGGGAAGAGCTCGAGGAGCCCTCATATGTAAAAATAACTTTTGTATATGTAGGGATTAGTCAGTAGAAAATAATAGGGAGAAGAGAGGAGAGCCGAGACTCTGTTGTAGTCTGAGCTCAAACACATCGTAAAGAAGGCATTTTCAGAATTAATAAAAATAGAGAAGTTTTTCCTGCATGTTATTCTATGTGTGATGAATGTCTTCGTGTGCGTGTATTGATATGTTGTAGATGTATGATTAGGTGTGCATTTGCAGGGACAGATAGATTTCCCTATCTATGGGTTCTTTTATTTCAGGTCTGGGTTCTTTAAGGCTTCATGCAAGAGGTTGCGTGACATAAAATTGTGGGTTCTGGAAGCCAATACGCGGATGCACTTCTGAATTCTACTAAATTTCAGACAAAGACATGCTAGGAGAGCGCACCAGAGGAAGTCATTGACTCAGGAGGAAACCTCAAGGTCACTAAACAACTTGGAGGTTAGACTGTGCAGAGGAGAGCATAAAGGATAGACAAAATTACTGAGAATTTTATAAGGTTCTTCCAAGAGGGCATTGAGCGAATGCACAAGATGCATTAGGAGAAGGACTCTATTTCAAGTCGAAAGAGAAGATAAAACCACTGTAGGTTTTGTAGAGCTTTGTCAGGAGTTCATTGAGCAAGTGCATAGAGTGCACAAGAGAACTCTATCTTGAGTTCAGTGAGAAGACAGAATCACTGAAGATTCTGGAAGCTCTTCCAGGAGGGCATTGAGAAAGTGCAGAGATAGCGCAGAAGGAGATCTTGTTTTGAGTTCAGAGAAAGAAAAGTGTCAATGGAAGACCTTCATAGGGTTACTGAACACCCTGCAGTCTCAGCAAAGAGTACTTGAGCATAAGTTTCCAAGAGGGCACTTATATCCCTTCAAGGAGATAAAGGGACAAAGATCATTGGGGTCCAAGCAGTTGAGGCTCATGGAGGAAAAATACCTGTGCAAGGCATGCACCAAGCCAACACTTGATTGAAGTGTTGAGAGACAACCGTCTGGAGGCTCGTCAAGCATAAGGAGTGAGCTCAGGGAGAATTTGTTTCAAGTCTGAAGCTTAGGAGGAAAAGTGCCTTTGCACATAGAGCCATATCTACGAGGAATCACAGAGGCCGAGACACCCTTTGGAGGGTAAGAGTTTGAAGAGCTCAGAAGGGACATCATCCTAAGAATGCAACCGAGACCCAAGGTCACAGGGTTCGTAGAGGAAGTAAAGTTAAAGACCTTTGAGACACTTCAAATCTTCCAAGGAGAAGGAAGAAGTGGAATCTCAGGAGGGAGTTATAGTTACCGTTGGATCGGATCTGGAGAGGCGAGATCTGGATCGTTGAATTTCACGTCCAGGAAGTAGCAGAAGAGCATGCAGAAGAACGGATCTGGGCCGTTAGATCTATCACAAGGGAATGATAGCCATCAGATCCAGCAGGAAGAGCATGAGGTTTAACCCTCGTATGCAAAGAAGAGGACTCGTCAAAGACCCAAAAGCATCGTGATCATCCAACAGGAGGAAACGTGGCAATTGATTAGGGTTTTGGGAAATCCCCGAAAGGACAATTTCAACATTTTGGCTACCGGGAATGCAAAGGGTAAGAGTTCGGGACTCTTGACCCGCAAAATCTTGAAAAGATCCAAGCCATCGGATCAGGGGAGGCTCATAGCCATTGATCTCCATTTGGTTTGGTACCTCGGTATTTTGGATACCTAGAGCTCGAAGGGGCAAGGAGTTGTTGCAGCCGAGATCACGAAGTCCCAAAATGCGAATTCCTGAAAGTAGATGGAGGCATAGCGTCGGGCCATAGAACAATGTTACAGGTTTCGGCACACCAGGTCTTAGGCTTTTGACACTTCTGATGATAAGGAGATAGGGCTCTTGGAGTTGGAAAACCATGAACTCGCAAAACGTGACATATCTTTGGAGTGGGGCTGTGGTCACATGCTTCGAAAGTTTAGGATTTGGAATTTCGGCCATCTCAGTGACAAGAAGTTGGGCACTTGACATTGAAAGTCCCGAATTCATGAAACGCGACATACCTTCAGAGTTAGGCTGTGGTCACGGAGGACACATTCACGTAGACCAAAATTTCAGTATTTTGTGATTTCGAAATTCGAGGGATCGAAGAGTCAGAGACTCTTGACATTAGAGTTACTGAAAATGGCGAAACCCAAAATTTCTTTTTTTGAAAAAAGGTCGCAGACGTGTTTGGAGGCCATGTGTAGGTGAAATCTCACACCTGCTGCATGTTTTTGTAGGTGGGGTTTTCGTGAAAGGACCCATGGATTGGGTTCATTGGGTTTCAGTGAAGGTCCAAAAGAACCATTTCAGTTCTGCGGATCCGAAGGGAGAACGATCCTGTAGAATATTTCTTGCCAAGGGGTGGTCAGTTCTGCATCAATAATGAACTGAGGACAATGCATAAACAAGGGTGATGGGAATGTAATACCCCTAGGCCGAGCAAAAATTATCAATGTAATTGTAAATTACATATAAGCTAGTGAGCTAAGGGAATATGATATTTGGTTTGGTTATTCCCGCATTGAGTCAGTGTAGGTGAATCTGACATCAAAGGAGTGCATACATTTGTAAATAACTATAGCACACAATTTAATGTATCTAGCACGCACCTGTGTAAGTGCATGGGGATGACTCACTAAAATAAAAGTGCACACATCCTAGAAGTTTTGCGTGCATCGATTTAGTGCACAGTCTTTATGTTCTTTAGGCTGGTGAGTCTATATAAAAAAATACCAGTATCTATGTACTGAGAATGTAAATGTTTTATAGGATGGCAAGACAGGTTGTTATAGGCTATAAGGTTTATGTCATTATTAGATTGAGGATCCTAGATGGTAAAGGCTAGTGATCCTATTATTGTAATATGTAAACACTCATATTATTAATAAAGTACATCATTGTTGTAGACCAAGCCACAAATGAGTATGGGGGGATAAACTCTACTAGAAAGGGAAAGGGGGGCTAAGAGTCTAGGAAGGGGAGAAGTTAGGGAGCTTAATCCTAATGGAATATTATATTAGTGTTACTTAAAGATAAGGTAATGGATATGAATATATCCTAAGTTGTAGGTAGGGACAAGAGAGTCCCTTGGGTGCCAAGTTTCTTAAAAGACACATGCATATATATATTTGGTACATAGTGCAAAAAGGGGGATCATCTTCATTCCTCCAGGGAGGCAACTGTGAATCATACCTTACATTATTGGACTATTATGGGAACCCATACCTGGACTATTTAGCTTGAGAGATGAAAGGAAGAAGAGGTAGGTTGTCAAGCCCGTGGTCAAAAAGGTGGGTTTTTAGGCCTATGGAAGTTTATATCTAGGTGAGATATTTTCTATGTCAAAGAAGCGGGTTGTCAGGACCTTTAGTAGTTTCTTTAGGTAGGAAAAAGCTCGAAATTGTTCCTTGGTGCAATGGGAAATAGCTACAAGGATCTGAGACTTCCTGTCCATCGTATTGTTGAATCCCCAAAAGGGAAGTGGGGTAGTCGAGGCAATATTGAGTAGAGAAGGGGAACACTTCCTAGGGTGGGACAGACATGTGGGGAATGAGAGACTATAGATTAGTTACAACAGTTGGGCACCTTGGAAGGATTAATTATGTTTCTTATCAGACCTTAGACTGGCTTATTATTCCCATTTCCCTAGTAGAGTTTATCCCCATCTCGGGGGTGACCCATTCTTAATATCATGAGAAGTGTAGTATATGCCTAGGACAAATGTGAAAGGTATGCATGAAGTTGGTGTTTATTTCCTGAGATAAGCTTCATTCATGTGCTTATTTCAATTATTGTGTGTGTGAAATTATGATTTTATTTCATGAGATCCTTGTTGTTAAATTATAAATATGATTTTTTATTGTTGCATGCATGCTTTTATTATTTCTTCTTAACTTTGTTCATGTGCATAGCAGTTCTATTGAATTAAATGGTATCAAAAATTAAAAATTTTGATGTAGCATTTCCCAACAGGGAGATGGGTACATTACAATATAGTATCAAAGTTGATAATGAGAGAATTGTGTGTCATGTGGCCTTGCCTCAGTGGTTGGTCAAGTTACACCCCCTCTCACACTCACACATCCTC
>JZKD02S1873845.1:278383-293638 GCA_000966675.3 Picea glauca
ACCTATACCTAAACCTACACATAGAAATCCCTAGACATGGAAAGACCCGGAGCATGACCTAGACCTAGTAGATGACCATGATGTAGACCATGACCTAGACCATTACATATATCCAAAGATAGATTAAGATGATGACTTACATATTGACATACACCATGACCTAGACCATGACATAGATCTAGAGATATATTTAGAATATGAACTATATCCTGACGTAGACCATGAACTAGGCCCCCATAGCTCAATCTAATCCTAGGAATAACTTATTCTCAACCCTTAACCATCACTACACTTGATTCCTGAGTGCACTATGTGTATACCTTTTTTACAACCCTTGCACCCACATCACCCACATCTTGGTGCTCTAACCATTTTTCTATCCTTGAAAAAAATTTCAATCCTAACCCCTTAGGCTTTAGTTGTCCCCATAACCCTATAAATATTTATTCATAAATATGTTTGGTCTATAATAAATATATTGGTTGCATTAAGAGTACGCGCACACTCTTGTGACTTGATTGAGTTGTATATGTTGGTCATTTATGTTCAGTAGGAATGTGTGCATGCTTTAGGGTGTGAATGTTCTAGGAACGTGCATGCATTCTTGATGGACATATTTTGGTTCCAATCACACTCCACTACATCATCTATATCAAGGCCGAAAAACAATATGCGACAACTTCACATAAAAAATAGTGTGCACGAACATGTTTTTCCTACTTTAGACTTCTTGTTTGATTCATAGAGAGTTTTTTTCTATTTCCAGACCATTGTAGGGATATTTGGAAAAAAAAATTGTCCAAGAGAAATTGGAATTGTTGTTTGTATACTCTTGTTTCTTCTTAGAATTGGAAGAAAATTTTATCCAAGCTCAATTGGAATTTTTGTTTGTATCTTATTGTGTCTTCCTGGAATTGGAAGAAAAATTGTTCGAAGTGCAATTGGAATTGTTGTTTTTATATTCTTGTGTCTTCTTGGAATTGGAAGACAAATTTCTCCAAGTGCAATTGGAACTATTGTTTGTATCTTCTTGTTTCTTCTTCGAATTGGAAGAAAAATTTGTCCAGGTGCAATTGGAATTGTTGTTTGTCTCTTCTTGTGTCTTCTTAGAATTGGAAGAAATTTTTTTCCAAGTGCAATTGGAATTGTTGTTTGTATCTTCTTGTGTCTTCTTAATTGTGCCTTATTACATAATACAAAGACAAATTTTTGGTGGGGTGCTTGGAAGCCAATTTTTCTCCTTAAGCATGGGGAACTGGCAGATTCAAGAAAGAATGTCCTTAAGATAAGAGAAACCAATCGAAAAGATAAAAGGAGAAATAGAAAAGGAAAAATTGTGTATGTCAAATCACAGGCTTAAAGAAGAGAGAAATCCAAGTTACAGTGGAATATATGCCACTATTGTTTCTCCTCCATCACTAGAAGAAAAGCACAAGAGTTCATTTGAGAGAAATCCATAGAGTATCTCTTCAATATGATGGATTATTTTCTTGGAGTTGATTATACAATGTATGAAATTAGACAAGGAATTGGTGTACAACATTTTGGTGAAGAACTTCCTTTGGTGCAATCTCTTGTTGGAAAATCAAATTTTCTATAAATTGGTCAATCCCATGTCCACTCTCCTCCCATAGTTTATCCTCCAGTGATAGAAGGGGAAAGAACTGCAACATTGTTAACTCCACAACAGGGAAGTCAAGAGTGCTAGAATAGGGGTTCATCATCCCTACCTAGATTGAGTATTGTGAGACAAAGAAATACAAAACACATTGAATTCAATGAAAGTGGTCTAGCGTCACTTCGTTATCACTCTTATAAAATAATTAAAGAATGTTTTGAACCAAAATATGGTGCTGCTAAATGTCAATTATTTTTAGCTGGGTCCAAATCTAGAAGTTTGATTGTTGTCAGGAGAATTTTGGGAATAAAAATAGCCAAAATTGTAGAAACAAGTCATCATATTGTTAGAAAACTTCTAGATTCTTTTCAAATAATGGGTAATAATTTTTTTTCTAAAGACCGCAATGCATCTTGATGTGTCTTGTCACAATTTATTGTTAGCAAGATCAGAAGAAAACATTGTTTGCTACAACAAACCTCTCACATCTTGAAATTCAATGTCAAAACCCTTAGAAATTATTATCATAAATGTGATATCATCGACACAGGTGGCCCAACATATTTGTGTTACTTCACTGGTAGGATACTTCGTTTTGACATGAATTTAATTGGAGTGGTTAAGGGACTAGTTCATTATTTCTGGAATGAGAACACTAGGCCTTCTTCGAACCACAAAGTTGTGTTAAAATTGAGAAGGGGATATAGGGATCGTGAACCTCATATTAAACACTTTCTTGACATTACACAAATAAAATTGTATGAGAGATTCAGAATAGTACATAGTGCACTTAGATTGGGCCAAATATATTTCCATGAATGAAACCCTTGGTATGTTCAGATAAACACAAGTCATAACACATGTTGTTGTATATATCACATTGAGTATGGTTATTATTATGAAACACACACACACACACACACGCGCACATACGCACATATATGTATATTCATTTTTTCATAACACCCTTTTCCAGGGATGCTTAGTTATATTGTTGTCGTCATCATGTAGATACTTTATTCACAACATCTTGTGTACAAGGACAAAGGGTTTTACATTTGGTCAAAATAAATGCTTAGAGGGTACATGCCCGAAGTGCGATGGAATGAAATTACTAAGCAAGTGCATCTGTGGAAGCTATGAGTGTGAATTGGGGAGGAAGGAGGCTACCTTGCAAAGCTTTAAATATGTCACATATGATATTGATGGAGGACAAGGAAGAAAAAAAATAGAATTAGTTACTTCCCAAGTATGATTTTATGACTTCGTGAAGGACTTTGTCTAAAAGACATAAAATTGTGTTCATCATGTCCATGTGGCTCGATGACAGGATGAGCATTTTAGAATATGTAGAGATACATTTCCTATTGGTATTGTGTTATCAGTGGTTAATTTTGCTGAGAACTACACCCTTCAAGTGAAAAATGAGATTCAAAGCCAATATTATCACTTAGAGTAGGTAAAGATAATGGTCCATATCACATATAGGAATGGACCGTGTAGTAATGAACAAAAAGAAGTTATATTGAAAGAGTATCACTTCTACAGCGATGATCGGTGCCATGACTTAGCCTATTTATAACATGTTTATTTTTTTTCTACAATCGCCTTAAGGAGAGGAACATACAAATGGATCAACATTAGATTTGGTCAGATGGTTGCATAGGCCAGTTAAAAAATGCTCGTGTAGTTCAATGGTTTTGTATGTTGCATAAAAAATTAAAGGTACCACACATATGGAACTATTTTGAGTCTAAGAATGGGAAAAGGGAGCATGGTGGAGAAGGTGCATGCATAAAAAGATCATTAATTAGGAAATAAATTAAGTTCACAGGTAATTCCCTCATTTGAGATGCAAAATATATTGTTGAATGGTGTTCTTTATTAATTGTAATGTACCCAATCATTCATAGGCTAGGAATGCTACCTCAAAAACTCACCTCATAACCAATTTCAAACTTTGATAATAATTAATTCGAAAAATAAGCATGAAAGAATCACATAAATTAATCAAGATCCATGCTACAACATGAAATAAATAAACAAAATTCCATGGAAAACAAATAACTAGCAGAAAGGTACACAAAAATACATCTCATAGATAATTAAATACACAACAGAAAACACATTGTATAGAAAACAGAAAGAGAACTTATCGTTGCAAGTAAACATTCACCAACTGGTTGTAGACCAAGTACATTCCTCCCAACCATAAAAAATGTTTTTCTTTTACTCTCAAGAATAGGTCACCCTCAAGCCAGGGCTATGAATCTAGAAGGTCGGGTCCTAGGCCAAATCTAAAATACACAACAATTGGATAACTAGCTCTCAGTTTTCCAAACCACAAAACCAATCTAAATTTTCATCTCTCTCTCCCCTTCAACCTAGAAAAACCAAAGAAATGAACACATTTCTTTGCCATGCAGTCCCTCGGGCTATTCCATTTCTCTCCAGGGATCTAGTGCTATTGGTCAGGAAATCTCCCTGTTGGAACTCCAAGGATTCTCAGTTGTGGATAGTTCTTTCCAAAATGTCATCAATATCATTCACATAGGCATCCATTCCCTCCTATAATGATAAGTAATCTATTACAAACATCTATAAATGGATCTCTTCCTCTATCAATTCATTTTCATACTCATCCCCAAGAGCACACGAATTCAACAAGAGTGAAATGAGGAATTCTACAATGAAATGATTAACCAAGAGTAACCCCCAAACAACCCACGGGCAGGTTTTATATAATTATATGAAACAAAGAACCACATGGAGTTCCTCCCAAGAAGCTCATGTAACCTTTTTTATCCATAAAATCAATTATGGGTAAATAAAATATAATTAAAATACTTAGCCTCTTAATCCCCCTCTCTCGTGGAATCATATACCCATATCTCTTTTGTCCTTGTATGTCTTACAACCAACTGTGTATTTTATTAATGGATATGAAGTATTACATTTCCTAGTCACTTTGGACCATTTTCAACTTTACCAGCTCACTAGCCTAAGTCACAATTACATAATACATTCTAGTTCATAAGGGTGAAAAACTAGGGTGTTACATCCCCCTCCCCTTATTTTGGCATTGTACCCATTGCATAAAACCATTCCAATGTTATTAACATTAAAAATCTAGGCTCTTTGGCCTTAATCCAACCAACTCTTATATACATAGGCACTCCACCCTAAAATTAAAAATGTATACATAGGAATTCTGACCCCAAAAAAGTATAATGATCTTTAGAATTTATATTTATGGCAGTAGTTCCAACTAGAAAGATCTCCTTCCCTCTCAGCCTTCACAACCTAAATAAATGAACCCCTTTCTTTGCCCTACAGTCCCTTAAGATATTCAACTTCTTTTCAGGGCTCCAGTGCACTCAACCAATAATTTTTAGAGTTGCGTCTTCAAGAACTCCAGCTGCAACAAGTCCACTGGAATTTCTTCATTCCATGCCTTCATAATTGAACTTGATTTCCTTCTAGTGTTATTTTTCACGAGATTCCAACTTCAATAGCCAACATATCATCTATATTATAAAAATACATTCATCATGAGATATTTTTATAACAATTTCAATCATAAATGTCAAATATTTTTTATACAGAAAAATAGAGTTTTCAAGCATGAGCTTCCAACTCATAATTTGTTTGGATCTTGCAGCTGCAGGAATCAATATTTATTATGGCTTAAAACAATTCCATACCCAATAACATTATTATTGTAATTTTCTCGACCTTCAATGAGTGAGACTAATTGTTATCATAATCATGTAACAATTTGTAAATATTAATTTCTCAAATCTGTTTTATATAGGAAAATAAAATTCCCAAGCATGAATTTTTCTTCTCAAAATGTTTGGGTTTTGCAACTATAGATATCAGTCTTCCTTTTGGGATTACATCCCTTCCATATCCAAGACCATCATACTTGCAATTTTCCTCAACCTTCACTTATCCAAACAAGTTTTCAGTATCATGCATATGTATATTTCCATGGAAACAATTACAAAAATTCACAAAATGATCTTAGAATTGTTTACACCAACAATTCAATAACTTCCATTAATCCAACTATTAACTAGAATGAACCCATCATTCTTTACACATGTATTATCATCCAATATTTTATTTCTTCTATCTTCCAATATTTCTATCACTTTGTTCCCTTGACATATATTTTCCATAATTTATCATTATATAACTACTCTCACATGCAACTCTATTGTTGCATTATCTAATAGCTCCTGAAGTGTTTTCAAATTCATGAGTTAGAAATACTCACATCATTGCAATTGTTATCATAATCATTTCTATTTTATATAATATATACATGCATTCACCAAAATGCATTCAATAATTCTTGTAATACCACTTGTAACATTTTTAATACCACTTGTAGCCTTCAACTAGTATTCATATTAAATATAATGCAACTATCCATCATTATGTATTTTCATCTCCACATTCTTTTAATAATGCAACAATTAATTACTAAATAAAATAACAATCGATGTGACAATACACATGGATACATCTACCCAATGCATCCATGCATTGACTACATAATACAACATAACTATGTCATGCATTCCACCATGATGATTTGGAAGGTCTGTCCAACACCTCAACACATCATCCACAGACTTCCTACTCCTTTCCTGACTATTTGGTTACCTTCCTTTTCAACCCAAACACAACACCAAGAATATAATTTTGAATTACTCTTCAGTGTCAACAAATAGGTTACAATCCAAACATCATATATACAGTGGATACCATTGATCACTTGCATAGCACTATATCCCTTCCATATTAAACCATATTATGGTCTCACACATGACTACCTCTATGGATATTCATTGTTATAGAAGGAGTATGTTTTCTAAATTAACTTGGTTATGATCCCATAACCAATCATAACATAATATACAACTGAAAATCTATCTAAGTGCACTCTAGAATCAATAACATTTACATTCTCTAGGTCTTTGGCCATTACATATCGATTTAAATCTTGAAAAAATAACTGAGGTAATTTGTTACGTCAATCCCCTTCAACATAGAAGCAACAAATGCATACTTGGATGGTTTTTATCAACCTACTTGATGCTACCTGATCAACTAGTATTTGTAGAAGCTCACATAATCCCTCCTTCATCATTTTGATCACCATTCTTACCACCGTCATGGGTCTTGACATAGATGGAAATCATAATCAACAACAACATCCACATCTTTAACCATGGTATATCATTTTTCTTGAATATATAATCCATCATTAGTCATACCCAATTTCCATAACATCAACATTTCATAATAACATACTATTCTAAGTTCACAAGCATGTTATATGCATACACAAGCATGTGCATATGCACAATTACACATCCATATGCACCAAGCATTCATTGTCAACATGCCTACTGATGCGTATGCATTTTAATTTGATTGTATGCCTCATGCATTCTAGTGTATTTCTGTTTCAATTCACTTATTTATTTATTTATTTATGTTGTAGCTAGTTTTCCTTGAATTCCTTCAAATCCATGTTTCCTTGTGTGCTACCATTCTGCTTATTTGCACTATTGTTCCTTCGTCTGAATACTTTCCATCCAAGTTTCACTTGGCCATTTTTCAATACAACCAATCTAATCAATTTTCAACAACTCCGTTTGGCTAGTCATATCCAACTTTAGCTTTATGAAAAATTCCATCACCTCAGAATGAAGTAGCTCAAACATTCCATCACTCTACTACCACAAAATTATTGAATCAAATATTATTACTCCTAGTTGTGCATTAGACTACTTCTTTCACACTTAAGCTTTGCAATTGTCTACACCTCTCTTCCTTCAAGTCTAGAAAGTCATACTTTTCCTTTATATGCCCATTACTAACATTATTCACCTTCTAGCCTCATATCTTATGTGAGGATTCTTTCTTTTGTATTTGCAATTCATTCAGATCCTGTAGTTTTTTACTATACTTTTGTTCCACTATTCTTGAGTTCTTTATCCATTTTTTATTACTTTCTGAGACGTTATTTGTTCCCTCAACCACCTTTTACAAGATTTGTCATGCTTCCATGACTATGATATCCAATCCTAGGTAGGAATTGATCCAATTAAATCTCTAATCCTACCAAATCTGCAAGCAACCATTTTTGTTAGAATTATACATATTATAGAAATATTCCAATTAATGCTACATGTATTTTTTATGCTTAATTCATAAAAAAATATATCATCATTCTCTAAATTATAAAAATTTGATGTTATTCTTCTTTGAGTAATATTTCCAACGATTATTCCCATGCCCCAATTCGATATCCAAACTGAAAGTTAGGGCTTCTTGAAAACTTCACTTTCACCCTTTTTGTGAAAAAAGGATCTTGTATCAATAATGGAATGGTTGTGTGCGAATATTGTGAAACAATTTCACAACCCCTTCAAATTGGTACAAAATTCGAATTATGAACATGTGCTTCCTTCAATCCACATTTTTTGTGAGCACGACTGGAAACCACGAGCTTATCCACTCTAAGCGATGTTCCTTTAGTAGTTTTCTCTTTGTTCTTCTACATATGACCTCGTTCGAAAGTTTCCATGGGATTGTTCACTTCTAGGCCCTTCGTGGATCTAATTAACCCCTTTACCTTATCATGAGACCGACGCTTGGAACCAAGTCCTTCGGCCTTTTTCCATTCTCCATTTTTTATCTTCCAAATTTCATGGAGTAACTTTTGTCAAAGTACTTATATCATCTCCATTAGTATATCAGACGACTGAGATTTAATATCCCATGGTATGGATGATCCTCTCTTCTCTGGAAACTTCAATCAAATCAACAATCACGACTTAACCTAGTGTGGAGACGGACGGTCCATATTTATTTTGGGACATCAGTGCTCTGTGACTCCAGGATAACACAACTCTTGAGTTGTTCAACTTCCTCGCAGTGAAACCTACCAAAGTGGTCATAAAGTGATGATGCCCACTTATCCTCGGATAAAACCTCCCCTTACACCATCCTTCCACTAGATTTATCCAATAGATATGAATTAATGAGATGTATGGTCCTTATTCACTTTGGGACTTTGGCACTCTGGGACTCCGGGATATCACAACTCCCCTAGATTTATACCTATCGAAGTTGTCAGAAAGTGTAAGTGACTGGGGGTTTCTGGTTAACATTCTCACTTACTCTATCCTCCTACTTCTTAATCAAACGACCAGAAAGGATCCTACCAGATACTGATCTATGGTTATTGGGACTTCGACACTCCAAAACTATGGTATATTACAACTCTCTAGTTGTTCAACTTCCCCAAAGTTATACCTGCTGAAGTAATCATGCCCTCCTTTCAATTTTTGATCCAACGATTGAGAAAATTCCCGAAGGGATATTCTGATGTAGCCCCCCTCCCCTTCGGGGTTCTCCAACCTCCCAATCTTTGGATCCTTCTTCTCTCATGAGCCGAAACTGGCTCTTTAGTTCCTACCAGAACCTTTTCTAAACAATCCAAAGTTCCTTTTTATAGAAAACCCACCATGTGAAAAATTAAGCATCCAACGTGAGATTTCCCCACCATGTGATCATTGTTGTTATCACAAGCCTTAATCAAAAGGCATTAATTATGAATCGACTTTGGGATTTTCCACATGCAAGTAAATCCTTGTTCCTCCAATCCCCGAAACCCGAAACAGGGCTAAGGTGCTTCACTCCTTTCCTTATCTCCACTCATGTGACCACTACCCCGTGACCACGTGCTTAATGCCAAAAGCACTACTGGAATTTAGCTTTCAGGATTCCAGCATGCAGGCTCTCCCCACTCCTTATCCTTCGAAGTGTTGAAACCCGAAAAGGGCCTAAAAACTCTTTGGCTCCTCCCTTAAGAATTCTCCACATGACCCTGTCCTTTGGCCTAGGGATACTCCTCTGAGTGCTTTGGCTTTCACGATTCAGGGAATCGCGATGCATTGCCCCTTCCTTTCCTTTTCAAATCCCTGAAACCTGAATCTCTCTCCTAGATCAATAGTCCATATCTGTCACTTGATCAACAACGAAGATTAAATCCCGATGATTTTCTTTTGGGATTTTGGCAGAGTCTTCACCTCCCAGCTCCTGGTGACCAAACTCCAGGTGGATTCTGGATCTTTGCCATGCGTCCTCCACAAGGGACGGTCCTTGTTGATCTAGATCCAACGATCCTTTTGGCAATTCCCTTTCTTGAGTTTTTGGCCTGGTCTTCTCCTTTCGTTTCTCGGTGCCAAAACGCCAACCAAAAACTAAGTGTCCTCTCCGATGGACGGTTGTGATCCTTAATCATTATCAATGGTCATGATATTTTTGGTATGATCAATGATTGTGATCAAATCCCAGCCTTCTCCTTTTCGACAATTCAAGAGAGTCTTCACTCTCGATCTCCTGGTAAACAAATCCCTAGTGGCTTCTGGATCTTCTCCATGTGTCCTCTACAAATGGACGACCTTGATTCTTTCGAGGCTTCCCTTTTTGGGAAATTGGGGGAGTCTTCACTCTCTAACTCCTAGTGAACAAATCCCTGAAATGTGGAGCTCTTGAAACACATCCTCTGAGATGGACGGTCCCGATGCTTTTGGAACATTGATGAGTCCTCTCTCCTCTACTATTACTAGGGTTAAACCTCACGCACCTTCTCTCAGATTCGATGGCTATCGATCCTCAGTGCTCGATATGATGGTTCAAATCTGATCCCTTGCGCGCTCTTCTCCTACTGTCTGGACGTAGACTCCAACAATCCAGATCTCCTCCTCCACAACTGATCTACAACTATTGCTCTCTTCCTCTTGAGATTCCTCATTTCTTCTAGACTTAGAATATTTTCA
Organism: Picea glauca; assembly: GCA_000966675.3. Lineage (NCBI taxonomy): Eukaryota > Viridiplantae > Streptophyta > Pinopsida > Pinales > Pinaceae > Picea > Picea glauca. The sequence goes on from JZKD02S1873845.1 coordinate 288,869, forward strand.
GAGTTTTGAAGGTCTCAGCCTTTGAATCTTCCTCTTTCGAGCCTGATTCCTTTGGGTCTCGTCTATGTTTTCAAAATGTTGTCTCTCCTAAACTTGTCAACTTTGAAACCTCGGTGTGGTTTCTCGACCTTCTGCTTCTTCATTCTATTTCTCTGTGCACAAAGGCATTATTCCTCCTGAGCTTCGACACTTATACATAGTTCTTTACCCTTTTCCAAAAGGGTATGTCGCATCCAAAGTCTCCTCTAATACGTCTTCACTTACAAACTCATGGAATAAAGTATTTTTAAGATATTTGAAAGGGTCACAACTCATCATGTTCTCTTATTGATGTACATGAAGAACACTGGTCTGTATGTCTCCATAAAAGGGAAGGTTAGGTATAAGTACTTCATGTTCATAAAATTTATTTTCTGAATATTCAACATTTGAAACTTCAATGGGACCTTCTTGGTAACTTTCTCCATATATCTGTCCTTCGAGAATTTCTTCATCCTCAAGGGCTAGTTCTTTGACAGATTTTGGAAATAAATCTTTGATATTATTCATCAGTTCCTCAACAACTTCAGTAACATCCTTTTCCATTTCCATTTGTAAAAGTTCCCTTTTCTAGGTATGGAAAGTTTTATATGAGGGTTCATTCCATGGTGCCATAATTTCATTGACTGAAAATACATCTCAATGGAGTCGCCATATGAGATCAAGTCTCATCAAAGGATTGAAAGAGGGAAACAAGGAAAGGTAGATTCTGGGAAGGTGGAGTCGCGTATGAGATTTAAGAGGATCTCATCAAGGGTGGAAGGGGAACATCCTGCAAGTGGAGTTTCCAGGAAATTTGTGGGTAAAGGATTTGGGATGGTAGCTTTCCCAAGTGTTGTTAGGGAATGAAAGAGGATTCAAAATCCTCCCCAGAAATGACACCAAAATTAGAGCGCAAAGTGTAGGTTGGGAAAATCCTGACCCAAACCACAATATGGAGACAGCTAGGAGAATAACTACCCACTCTCACCTCAGATAGGTACTCCTGTCATTTTAGAGGTGAAGTGATCACCTCAAGAGGGGAATCCCAAGTGACCCTAGGAAAAAATGAGACGTAAAGTGAGATGATGAATTGAATACCCCTATAGGTCAACTTGATAACTATAATATGGATTTGATGGCACGTCTCATAAGTGGTTTAGGGTTTCCAAGTCTTTGAGTACCTATTGAAAGTGCTTTTACCTTCCCGAGACACAAGAAAAACCAAGTGTACAAGTTATATGTTAAGTGGACAAAAAATTTAATCTTGTAGTCCCTATTTGAAGAAATAAACAGAGATATATATCAGCAAGAAACAAGTAATAAATCTACTATATAAGAGGATAAAATTCTAACAAATGATGCAAGAGATAAGCTAGTAAAAACTAGTACAACTCAAGTATAAAAGCATAAAACTTTAGCATTAATGTAAGGTTGTTATAGAAAAGTATTTTTGATATATAAATGAAGAATTATGTATGTATAAAACAAATTGTTACAACAGAAAAATCATCCACCAAAAGTCACAAAGAATCCACCTAAAAGATGTGTTAGGACTAGTAGATGATGTTGGCATATTCTTAGAAAATTCTGGTTGTTGAAATGCAAGTTATGAATAAAAAGGAGAGTGATTTGTTGTAGAATTCATGGATGTAGCTTAAATTTAGTTGTATCTCCCAAGAGACAAAGTATACTAAGAATCCCTAGGGGATTTAGCAACCTCAAAGAATCAACAATAGATCCCAACTTGAACAATATTTATATCTCATTAAATCACGTTTACTAGAGAAAACAATTTATATCTCCAATGAAAATTTCATATTAGGGCCTTTTAAAAAAATGGGTCAACGGAGCATTTAAAACACAAGTTAGATCAAGAAGATTCATAGGGGTGTAAACCCTCTTACTCCCTAGGACATGCAAACAAACCTCAAATTATATCAAGGAGGGTGTACACCCTTTTACTCCTCCAACATACTTTGCAATAAAATACTTATAAACTAGCAAATGAAGAGAACTTGATGGAGGGTGTATGCACTTATACTCCTAGGGTTTTAACCAACAATATCATGAAAAGAGCATGAAGAATGCAGATTTTCCTTACCAAAACCAAGAGAGTTGCAAGATCAAGCCCTAGTTTCACCAAGAAACCATCCATATGCAATAACAAGAGTGTACAAGAGGTGCACACCACCTTAGCTATCCATTCATAAAGATATGCACAAAATAATATTTCCAAGCGAGAGGGATGCCAAAAATGTTCAAGTATAGCGATAATTTCATCCAATGTAGTCTTCTCACAAATGGGAAAGCTATGATCATATGAGACATAAATTATCTCTATTTATACAAAAACATCTAATAAGAGTTTTTCTAGAAAACCTAGGGTAAACCAAAAAGTAAGGGGACAACAACCCTTACTTCTCCCATTTACAATTTAAAATTTGATTTTGCATGATAAAAACCCTAAAAAAATTATCACATCACCACTTTAGGGAAATGTTTTGGCATATTTGGCAAGTCATTGAAGTTAGGGATCAAACGTTCTATAACATCCCCGGCCCTCCACCAGACTGGGTAATGATACCACGCGAAATATACACTTATATATATATATATATATATATATATATATATAATATGCATTAAATCAAATTAAAACATTTTGACATAGAGTTACTGTTACCATTCAGATTTAAATATAATTAACAACAATTCATACATACAATGTAGCACATGCTAGCATTCCAACATTATGCATAACATAAATTTAAGAAGATAAATTATACTTATCTTTCAACTGGAATAACACCAACTGCGTGTAGACCTTCCATGAACGTCCCAACCATAGACCGCGCTGCTCATGACTCTCAGCAATAGGTCAACCCCGAGCTGGGACTAAGCTCCACCAGGCCAGGGATTCCTAGGCTAGGAAAGGTCAACAGGAAGACACACAATTTATGAGGATGGATTCTCTCCCAGAAGCCACTTATTCCCATTTCTCACAGACTCTCATTACCCACATGCATGTCCCACCCCAAGAGTATGCACCTTCACTGTCACAAGGCAAGTCCTTTGGCTGCTAAACCTCCCTTTCATTGGGATTCAACAACAGACTGGACCAAAATTATCCAAGCTCTATGGTAGCTACAGGACCCCTTCCAGGAGTTCTCACTTCCTTCATGCACTCTCTCACTTGGAGAGAGATGCTCACAGGCCTAACAACCTACCTCTTCAACCAAAACCACCTCCCTCACCTAGAGAGAGTGTTGCACATAGGCCTGGAAACATGGTTCTTCAACTCCGTTCCAACACAAGGAGGACAAGAATAAGGCTCAACAAGGAATAAATGATGGTAGCTGATCTAAAATTGAAGAAGACTTGAAATACTTGAAATTATTTGCAATGTAAATGTTATGTGTTTAAAGAAAAATGATCAGTTTGCAACACATAGATTAAGGGATTACTGATGCAAAATCCACATAGACAACAACATAATCAATGAACATAAGCACATAAAAACAACAATTGATAAAGGAGTTCACCCCTCTCTTGGTCTACATCTCCTGGTCCAGCTTCCAATGGACCATTATTATTAATTTCTCAAAAGTTCTCAAAAACATGTCTTACAATGCTCAAACTGAAAAACCGACTACTCCAATGGATTCAGAGCGTCCAAAAACCCCTGTCTGGGCCCTTTCGGCACCTCAATCGGTCGAAAAACGAAGAAGTTAGGCCTCCTGGAAGTCTCCCTCTTCAAGCTTGTTGTCTCTGCATCTACAAATTGCACCCTTTTCTTGTGAACCTGGCTCACACGCAATATAAGGTGTGAAAACCCAGCACCGGGTGGAACCGTGCAAACGGTGCAAACCATAGGACGGTTAAGGGCACGCCAGCCCCTAACCGCCTAGCACCTGGGCATATGGGTCATAGAACTGCGCGCTTAAACAAATGGGGCTCCATCCATATCAAATGGTAAGATAACACTTGGCGGGAGTTATAACCGTTGGAACCATATTACAAAACGTGCGCGTGCCAATACCTAGCATATAGCTGTGGTCACATATATATGAAAAGCACATGACCAAGGACTGGGCTAGGCCCGACCCGGTCGCGGCCCAAAACTAAACCAACAAGCGACTTTAAATTTAATCTGACCCACATATATGTCAAGGCATAAGTGGTATCCCGATTGGTTATTGGAGTTTGTGAAGTGTTATGTGGTGGGGAGGTCTGGGAGTTGAACCCCACAGACTCCATACATTTTAACAAACAACAATTGACAACCACTATCAGGGTGCCATGTGGCAGCCCCTGATTGGGCCACATGGCATCCAACCATTCGCTCAAACAATGCCATGTGTCATCTTCCCATTCGACCACCTTTCATCCAATAATAAATTGCCACATCACCACACGTATGGTCATACAACTCTGCCACGTCAGACTGTACGGACTGTACGGACTATACAGTCAACATCAATTTTTTTTGTCTGTTTGACTTAATGAACAGATCGCTATATCTCTTGCTCCCGACGTCCGTTTGAGACGAAATGAGTTGCGTTGGGTTCGCAACGACGAGGCCTATGCTCTCGTCTAGTTTGAAGTGATTCCGAGCACTTTGAATTTTTGAGCACAATTTGATCCCCTGATCACACCTCCCCATTGGGAAGCTTTTGGACCTCCAAAAGACTATTTTCAGTCTATGCGAAGATGAGGGTAGAGTTCCCTCACCCTTCCAACCTCAATCCA
>JZKD02S1873845.1:293648-306708 GCA_000966675.3 Picea glauca
TCATCCCTATATTCACCCATTTTAAAATTGACCAAGCATTGTTTTGTAACACATACCTAGTGTCCTTTCTGCAACCATGACACTTTGTATGGACTCGGGTGTTCGTTCGTTTTCAGCTCCATCTTCTCCACCATCTCGGTTGAAATGAGATTATCGGTGCTTCCACTATCCACTATGACCTTGCATTTCCAGCCCTTGGTCTTGCAAGTCATCCGGAACAGTCTGCATCTTTGCGCTGTGTCCTCCACCTCTTTCTCAGGTTTCAAGAGAACTTTATGCACTGTCAGTGACTTTCCACTTCCAGCGTCTTCATCTTCGGCATCACGCCTCTGCGCCTTAGCAACATGAGCGTTTTCTTCTGTCCATCTTCCTCTCTGGACAGTCAACGGCCTTGTGTCCGTCTTTCCCACATGTAAAACATGTGATGACTCCTCCACGTCCTCTACCTCTACCTCGAGTGCGAGGAAATGTATTTACGTCAGCATATCCGCCACCCTGCTCAGTATGTTGCCTCCTCAGCTCAGCATAGTGATGCCTTTGTTCAATTTGTGGCTGCCTCTGCTGTGAGGTTCCACCTCTCTCAGCTTTACCCTGAGGCCTCTTCCAATCCTCCTTGGGCTTCTGAGTTCTTTCTTGGGCAACTGACTTGCCTTGGGGCTGGCTTCTGCCTCGCCCTTGCTGTCCCTTCTTGCGGCTCAGCTTCTCCTCAGCTTTCAAATCCATCTGGTACGCTTCCTCAACCGTTCGGATGGTGACCATGCTCAATTCATCTTGAATTTCATACCTAAGACCATTCAGGTATCTCGCCACCTTTTCATCATCACTTTCCCGATGACCAGCTCGAATGTTGATCTTGTAGAACTCCTCGGTGTACTCTTTCACCGCTATCAACTTCTGCCTCAGGTTCTGCATCCGCCTGAACAGAGTGATCTGATAGTCTCTGGGGATGAATTTTTCTTTCATCTTAGCGATCATCCTGTCCCAGCTCTTTATCTTCTGCTTTCCTTTGGAACGCCTGTCCGCCTGCAGCTCGTCCCACCATAAGGCTGCATGTCCTTTCAATTTAGTGACAACATGCCTCACCTTCTTTTCCTCTTCGATATCTTCATAATCGAAGTAGGTGTCGAGTGCTCGGATCCAATCCAGCAACTCTTCTGCATCCAGGCGTCCCTCGTAAGTTGGAATGTCCATCCTCACCTTTGCGCTCATCCTGGCGATAGCCTTGATTAATCGCTCATTGGCTGCATCTTTTGCTACAACTCCACCTTGCGGTATAGCATCAACTTCGCCTTCAGAGTCACTCAGATCTCCTGTATTTGTTGTGCGCCTCTGCGCTGCTTCCATATCTTCCATTCTAGCACGGAGATTTCGTATTTCCCTCTCCATTTTTACATTTTGTCCATGACTGCTTCTTTCCCTGGACAATTCCCTCTCCTTCTCTGGATTGGGTGATTGCCTACCTCTTCTCCTGGAATCCCTGTCTTCACGATCAGGTGACTGTCTCTCCCTCCTGGGCGGCATGGAGAATTTCTTCTCTCTACTACCAAAGAAAAGAGAAACCCTTTTCCGGCTCTGATACCACTCTGACACAAGCTACCCTCAAGACAACCCGTCTCCACCAGGACCTCCTTTGACACGAACTGAAGAGTCAACACTCTTCCAACTCCTCTCGGGAGTTCTCGTTACCCACAGGGCTCTTCTCAGCGATATTCCCTTCGCAAATAGGGAAATCGACATTCGCACTATCGCAAACCTTATGTGCCCAATTTACATACAATTCAAAACACCGAACCCCGATCCCCGATGGTCGACGGTCAATGCTCCCCCCTATCGGGGATTTTCCCTATCGGGAAATCGGAGTATGCGACGTCACGAATCCTTGACACCACAAAGTCCCGAACCCCGAACTCCGATAGCACGTGCAGACTTTGGACTTTCCACCTTCGAACTTCGGTAAATCGCCACCGGTACTCCACTAGAGTCTTCAGGTCCCACGCTGCCACGTCCTCTTTGGGATTTCGCGGATCGCCAATCCACGATACAAGTTTTCTTCATAGTCGAAAACCCTGAAACGCCGAACGCCGAAACCCCGAAGTCCGATGGACTTTAATCCTCCTCGCCTGCGCTTACGGGTTAACTCCCGTGTAGCTCCTCCTTGATCTGACGATCCTCGAGGTTTCGCAAACCTTCACAGGGATTTCAAGTCGTCTATTCTCTTCCTCTTGAGAACTCTTCTTGCTCCTAAGGCTCGATTATGTTCTCGCTTCCCTTGGGTCTGTTCCCAAAGTATTCCCCATGAAACTATCCCTCCTGAGCTTGGTCCCTCTTGCTACTCCAGAGATTCTGTACCATTTTCTCACGCTCGAACTTCGACAATTCTCAAAGTGTTGAGTTCCTCCGGACTATATGCACTCACTGCGACAGTAGCCCACGTCGTTCTTTTCTTTCCCTTAGACTAACTGCTGAGATTTCCAACTTCTCGACCTTCACTTTCCCTGCTCGACACGAGTAACCCAATTCGAATTCTGGTGAGAGAGAATGAGAGTTTAACTGTAGAGCCTCCTCGATGCACTCTATGTGGAGGAATTCAACTGCACTCTATGCAGGAATCTCCTGGCTCAAACAGAGAAACAATTGAAACATATTTCCTCATTCTCTCAGGTTTCGAACATGCCATGCAATAACATACACAACATATAGAAGAAAGGCATAAAAAGAAGCAAGTATGCAACATCATAATATCAACAACGCACAGAAAACAAACAAAACCATGGAATTGAATCATAGTCTTTCTTCTATTAATTCAATCTGTACCTGGGTGTTCCTCACAAGTTCTTTGCTTGCTCTTTTTTTCAGAATGCAGGAATGATCCTGAATGTTACAATGATACAAAGGAGGGTGCCTATATTCCGTTTTCCCTCTCGAAAGCAAAACTGTCTAATATACAGTTAATTCCTATCTAACAACATTAAAACTATTAAATGCCTTCCTATCTATAATATAATTCAAGTGCGCCCGGCTTTGAATGCCTTCATTTAAATGGAGGCCTAACAATCTTTCCAAAGTATTTCAAAAATGCATGTGCTGGCGCTATCCAGCTGTATGTTCTTTACTCCCCGTGCTGTCTCACTTGAAGAAGTGTGGATGCTCCTGCATCACTTTTTCTTGTTGATCCTAGAAGTATTCAATTCTTCCCAGATTCCTGAATCTTCTTGTTCTCTCATTGTAGTCACTATACATGACTCTTTTTTCCCTAAGTAGTTTCGATGCAGTGGCCCTACCTCAGCAGGATCTGTTGGCCTCTCGTTCAAAGGATATTTCAAACTTCTGAGTCACATTGACTCTTCGGGCTCATGATTGATCCCAAAACAATTATACATAGGTCTCCTTTCCTTCTATGTATAGGTCCTAAAAGACCCGTGGTCTATTCCTACATTCTTCCAAAACTCCAAGTTTCAGGCGCTAGCCCCTTTTTTCATTACCCCTTTCCTTCATAAGACTGTGGGCTATGACCTCATAGAAAAATGTGATTTTGGGAGTGGGAAAGAGTGGTTTTAGACCAACCCTTTTTTTCCCCCGCAATTCACCTCTAGCTTCCATGTATTCTTTTTCTAAAACCGTGGTATAAATTGTGGCCTGCTCTCAGATTTTTAACATTTGAGCAAGTTCTGGCCCTGCAATCCAGCTTGTTTGTCGATCTCCAATCCCTTGGTGATGATCCGCGATCAACGAATGCCATTTATTCTCCTTCCACACACGATCCCATATATACACGATCTATCAATACGTAGCTCCCTTCCAAATCAAAAACTACGGTTGATTTCGGCTCTCTGACCCTCAGGAGTTTCAACTCTCAACTATCTACTTTTCCTGTATGGAAATCTTTCGGAGTGAAAGATCTAATGACCCCTTTCCTCAACAATCAGACATTTCTTATGAAATCTGAATCTTCGTCCTTCAGGAGTTCTCACGTCTCCACACACACAAATCTACAGAGTGAATTTCCCCGGAGTGACAGATCTTCCACCACGCGTCCTCTCCAAATCAACGAAACTGATTCTCTTCAGGGCTTCGGGACTTGGACAAGTCCACTCTTTCCGACCAAGATCAGATCAATGATCCTTTGACCTCCTCTTCTATCAACAATCAATATCTCCTTCAGGACTTCAATGCTTTCACCCTCTACTTTCCTTCGGAGTGCTCCGTTCCAGATCTAGTGTCGTGTGTCCTCCTTCACATCGACAACTCTCATCGTTTTGAGACTTCAACACTTCGATATATTCCGAAACAAAAATTCTCAAAAACCCCAGAGTACGATCCTCCGAAGTTCATGATCTAGTAACACCTTTCCAACCCAGAACAACGGCTCCCAGCTGCTTCGGCTGTTCGAGCTTCGACGATTTCAAACTTTCGTCCTTTGCCTTGTCTTGAAGTGTTTTGACCTGAAACTGATGGATTTCTGCCACGTGTCCTTTCAGACGATGGACGTTCCCAAATCATTTCGGGACTTCAGGACTTTAGCAATTCCACTATCCCTTTTTTCCAAACATGCGATTGCGGGCATGCTCAAAGGTGGTTTGAGACCAAACTACTTTTCGTCCCACAATTCACCTTGAGCCTACACATGTCCTTACTCCAAAACTGTGGTTTGGATTGAGGCTTGCTCTCAACTTCGTAAAGATAGAGAACTTTCTATCTACGCAATGTGAGGTGACCATCGATCTCATGATATTGACGATGCTTCTAAACGGATGATTGAGATATACCTCCAATAGTTCATATATCCCTCTCCTAGATCGATGGCTAGGGTCATTCCTCCTCCTGATCATTTTACTCCTTCTGAATTGGAAGAGTTTTTGGATATTCAAAGGTTTTGGCCTTTGAACTTTCTCCTACAAGTCCACCTCTTGGATCTCGTAATCTCTCTCATAAGCATTATCTCTTCTGAGATTTAGGACTTCAAATAAGTCTCACTCCTAATCACTCTTGCATTATCTCTTCTGATATTTTCTATTTACTCAGTATCCTAAGGGTCTCGACCCTTCTGTTTGCTTTCAAGGGAAAACTTCGTGCCCTCCTGGCAACCTTCTTCTCAAAGAACACTTTGCTGAGCATTTTCTAAAGAGTGTTCGACAACTATGTGAGTATCTTCCTCTGATACTCTTCTCTTGGAACTCGATAAATATTTCTCTCTATGCACACTTGCACTCGTTCGATGCCCGCCTAGAAGATCGCTATAGAGTTCTCAATGACTCTTTCTCTTTCTGAACTCAACACAAAGTTCTTCCCGTGCACTCCTTGCATTTCTGTTGATGAAGGCTCAAGGGTATCTCCCATGAGCTTCTCTGACGTTAACTTATCTCTGTAAACGCACTTCTTGTGGACAATGTGCACTTCTTTCACTCAAAAAATCAAAGAAGAGAAACAATTGAAACTTATTCAGTACTTCACTAGTTTACACATTCAAACCAATCTGATTTAAGAAAACGTTCAAATTTCATTTTCTTTCTAATCTCTTCTCTGCTCTGTAATAATTTTTGGGCACTAGCCCCTTTCTCTCAGTCCCCAACCCACGTGACCATGGGTCATGATCAAGCGCTAGATCGAAAAGCGCTTACTCGGGCCTTCAGATTCGAAAGTTTTCAAAGAACCACACAACAATCTCTCGGAGTTCTAGATTACCAAACTCATGAGGTAGGGTGGATCAACCATCCACATCTAGTCAACATCATATGGCTGACACTCAATATGGAACTTCAGGCGTCTGAGTTCCGGAACTTTGAAGCTTCGGAACTTCGAAGGATTTCACATCCACGCATCTGAGTTTTTAATCTCCAAACATTCCCAATAACCTTTGGCGATGTCATTATGTCACATAAATTAATGTTTTCCAATTGCGGGGGCATGCAATAGTGGTTTGGAGTAACCCACCTTTCATCCCGCAATTCTTCTGAGGATGACACGTAACCCCTCGGTGAAACCGTTGTTTGGATTGCAAGACCGCCTTGGAGAATTAACTCCCATGCAACTTGGGTCCTCGTAATTCCCCCAGGATGTCGGTCTTGACGTATCTTTATCAACACCAGTGTGGGTCCTCCAACCTTTAACTATGTTACATAACCTCGGCCCCACTAGCCCTACACATATGGAAAGCGACATGGTGGAATACTAGCGGTTGAATTGCGACCCAATAAGATGGGTGTAACACATCACGTTCCATACGGAATTTAAAACTTCTATGGGTTCAAAACCCATTGACATGTGGTGCACAACCCATGTTTCCATGTCAAACCAAGTGACATCACCATGTCACGTCACTTCGGAGTTTCAGACTTCGCCCTTCTCTTGTTTATGGAATAAGTCTAAAGGGCTTCCAGGTTAACCCTTCTACACCTTCCCCAGATCTGATGGTCGTAAGGGATTCCTTCCGAATAGATACTACTGCGCAAAACAAACTCTGTTACTCTACGGATTTCCAAAGAAATTCGCGGCTAATTGCCTCGCAACATTGCTAGATCTGACAATCGTGCAGGATTTTCCTTCTCCCGAACATATCCTAAGGTCCACATTATTATGCGGCCCAATACCAGGTCTATCGTGGTTTTATAACACCGCTACTCCTCCTGAGCTTCGTAACACGACCAAGGTAACGTTTTGGCACTTAGGAAGGTTCTGAGGTTCGAAATTGGTCCTCCAGACACAATTTCCTCTTGAAAAATTAGGTCCAATGACCACTTACCCATCCCTTCCAGACTCTATATTGAAACCTTGGGTCATAACTTGAGTTTTGTCTACTTCGACAACAATTCTTTCGAAATTTTTTCTTCATTTTCCACTAAAATGGCCCATTTAGGCTCAGTGTTGAAACCATGCTCTGGTACCATATTGTAACATCCTCGACCCTCCACCAGGTCGGGTAATGCTACCACGCAGAATATACACTTATATATATAATATGCATTAAATCAAATTAACACATTTTAACATAGAGTTACTGTTACCATTCAGATATAAATAGAATTAACAACAATTCATACATGCAACGAAACACATGATAACATTCTAGCATTATGCATAACATAAAATTAAGAAGATAAATTATACTTATCTTTCAACTGGAATAACACCACCAACTACGTGAAGACCTTCCATGAACCTCCCAGACATAGACCACACTGCTCATCTCTCTCAGCAGTAGGTCACCCTTGAGCTGGGACTAAGCTCCACTGGCCCAGGGATTCCTAGGTTTGGCAAGTTCGATAGGAAGACACATAGTTTATGAGGATGGATTCTCTCCCAGGAGCTACTTATTCCCATTTCTCACAGACTCTTATTCCCCACATGCCTGTCCCACCCGAGGAGTATACACCTTGATCGTCACTAGGAAAGTCCTTTGGCTGCCAAACCTCCCTTGCCTTGGGCTTCAACAATAGGCCAGACCAGAATTCTTTGAGCTCTGTGGCAGCTATAGGACCCCTTTAAGGAGTTCTCACTTCCTTCGTGCACTCTCTCACCTAGAGAGAGTTGCTCACAGGCCTAACAACTTGCCTCTTCAACCACAACTACCTCCCTCACCTGGAGAGAGTGTTGCACATAGGCCTGACAACCTGCTTCTTTAGCTCCATTCTAAAACAAGGAGGACAACAGTAAGGCTCATCAAGGAAAAAATGATGGTAGCCAATCACACTCAGCCAAGGGACTGTGTAGCCACAACATCCCACAATTATAACACACACGACATAGAAAATTATAGTATGCTCAAGTTTCATAGAAAACAACAACCCAAATAGTTCAACACAAACTTGGATTTGAAGTGTGGATAAATTGGGTTCACAGGAGATAGGGCTCAGTCCACAGGTTTTCCACTGTTTTTCAGGGTGTGTGACAAAGAATCAATGCAGAGGTTGAATGAAGACTCAAATGATTCATAGGAGGATGCGTCAGCTTCTCAGAAAATCATGATTTTTTGGTTTCAGAGCTGCATGAGGGTATGCAAAGATTAGACTCCCACCACACACGGTTCAAACAATGAACGGAAGAATGGAGGATGAAGCCCCATCATGGCTCAATTATTGGGTTAAATTGCATGTGCCTGGGCCGACACATGTCGCCCATGAAGTTGCATGCACTCTATCAAGTATGCGTTCCCTTTTCCAGAAACTTAGGATAAAAATATACCTTTCACACCACTTTGGAATAATAATAAATTATTATTCAAGGACTTAATCCCTCAAGATTGGCCCCTCTTTCAACCTTTCAGACCCCTCTCCCTTACCCATTATGTGGAAGTTTAGTCCCCCATCACTCTTTATTCATGGTCGTTCGACAAACAACGATGTTTATATATTATATTAATGATCTCCATAATTACATATACAAAACCAGGCTCCTGGCCTTTAACAGCTATGCTCTCCAGCCTAATCACCAAATAATCCTCCTAGCTTATTATAACTCGTCTCACCGGATTACAAAACATGTATACAATTTATAAATACAATTGGGGCTTGTCCTTGGGGATATTACACGTTGGGCCTCCAAAGGCCTTATTCCAAGGCGTTAGGGCCCTCTCCATTAATTCAATGATTTATTCATAATCATATGATGCCATGTATCCTCATCACCACGAAACCCTAACCAATGCATGACGTCAAGTCCTCAAAGTGTGATGTTTGGCATCCAAAGGCGAAATGTTGGGATAGTAGGGGCATCGGTGAGGTCGTACAAGGAATCTCCAAATACTCCAAAGGATGTCATCACCATCCGGAGTGTGGGCCAATGTATCCAACTCGTGGAACTCAAGCCCCAAGGAATCCCAAGCTAAGCATGTTCTTCCAACTTTGTCCACCAAACAATGTCCTGCAAAGACAATGACTATGCCCTCTAAGGATCAAAAGTCAAGTGCATCATGATGAGTAAATCAAGTCAATAAAAGAGCCACCTAATCATGTGCATAAAAAACAACCTCATCAAAATAAATAAGTTCTCAAATAGCCTATGCAACTTGCCAAGTTTGGCTATGGGAGGGTTGACAACGTGACCTATTGAGTGAATCGTCCCCTACATCAAGGAGTGTTTCTCAAGTGGAACCCATTTCTAATACATATGGAAAAGATGATATGGATGGGGGAAAGAATCTTTTGCATGGGTTTCATGACATACAAGGGATCATAGTGTGTCATTTATGGGTGCGTTTGTAGAGGGTGTGCTACACCTTCATTTTCAATGCATCATTTTTCCAAACCCATTCATTGTCATTAATTAATTAAGGTCCAAACACTGGGTACTGCATAGGCTGAATCAATTAGCTTGGGGGCCAGTACCAAAGTTTCACTTGAAGGGAGAAGTACACATAGTTCTATGGGGGTATAGTCTAGCTTGTAATGCACTTCATGTAAATCCCTCAGTCAAGTGGGACATTTATGTCATGTGTTTTCTTTTGCAGGTCTTTGATTTTTTAGGATAAGCATTTCATTTCTCTCAAGGCTTCTTTGGACGAGAATATGGGAGGTTCATAATTAGGCTCTTATCTTTTTCTAGCTATCTCCCCTTTGGGCCTTCATCGCCTTCTTCCAATGAAATGAGCGAAAACTGCTTCTTCGGTTAGTAGACTCAAAAACCCAAAAGATAAGGATATGGCGAGACAAAGTGTGGAATGTGACAGGTATAGTCAGGAATGGCATGATGAATCGTCAAGGGGACCTTCCATTAGAAAACCAGTCCTTAAGGGTGACCACTTAGTAGGGAATAATGTCATCCACCAAGGTGAAATAGGGAAAAGAGCACAATGTCCAAGTAGATGTTACATAATCAAACTAGTTTTAAATGCAACAAACACAAATGCCTCAAATATTGAAATGACACTCACCATAATAATTGGCTTGTACCTCATGGAGCAAGATCCAATGTCCTCTTGAAGGAAGATGGTGTGGTGCATACCCTCATGATGAGCCTAGAACTGAGGTGGTGAAGCAGGCCTCTATCTATGCATGTGGAAACTGTTTCTCAAGTTGTCTCTCAGTACTCCATGTCTTCAACCTGAGACCCTCGAGACATCATCTCCTTAGTTATCCCTAGGAGTTGGGGATAACAAATTCTATAAAATATTGTATTTATATTTTATTGGAAAATAACTATCTTGATTTGTGATTCCTTCCTAAATTGTATTTAACTTGCTAAATATAGAAATTAATAAAAATTTCCCTAAAATTTACATCGAACAATATAGAATTTTCTAGACAACTTCTCAAAACAATATGTAATCTCTAAACTAAATTTAAGGGTCATAATTCATAAAGCACAACATAACATTTTCTAACATAGCATTTTCTAGACAACTTCTCAAAACAATATGTAATCTCAAATTTGAGGGTCATAATCCATAAACAATTTTATGGGAAATGTACACATGAAATTCATCTTTCATCCGTGGAATTTATTTCAATAGGTTACATTTAATGGCTATTTATGCTAAATTATTTTGAATGAAAATCACAAGAGAGAGATAAGAAAATGAGTGTGTTTTCCCTATATTTAGAGTGTGAACCTAATATATTGAAGAGTAATTAATGTATAAATAAATAAATCTAAACATTATCATAATAGAAAACTTTGGTGTTAGATCTATCAACAATTGGGACATATACAATATAGTTTCACATGTATGAGCTCATCCACCAAGGAAAAAAGAATCCAAGCCAAAAACAAAAATATTCCAATCCACTGAGTATCTTATTTCAATTGATGACGGTGATTGGGATGAATAAAATCAACAATAAATAGATTAAGAGACTAGCTATCCAAAATTTCCTATTAAGGAAACAAATCTTTCCTTAGGGGTTAGAGAGAAAGACTAGAATGTTTTTTTTTTCTCCCTTAAAGATGGCAGTTGTTAAGGGTGCATCATTAGGAGGAAGGGATAAACTTCATGGATTTGATCATTCTAATTATAATAAGGAGCTAGTACCTTCTTGGAAATGCATGAAGCCATCTTTTGAATTAGAAATCATCCTTCTACAACCTTCTTCACTCAGGTGGGTTGAGATTAAAAAAAAGAAACAAAAAAATGTAAAGATGAAGGACTTCTTTCATCCTCAATACTCAACATGCTTTATAATTTTTAGTTTTATAATGATTTGGTTCTTTGAGGCCAATTTTCATGTTAAATTATCAAGTGTGGAGAATCTTCTTCTCAATTTTTATGTAAGGCTCTTGTAACTTCTACAAAATGTAACCACTTTTCTTTCTTATGAATAAGAAGCTATGATTTTATTTTGAGAGAATTTTTTGTTTTTCAAGCTAATTATCCTTCATTAAACATGTTATACAATTCAATATAATTATATATCAATGAATACTAATTATAATTTAGATTTTATATAATTTATTATGTCAAACCATATTTAAGTTAGTATCGAACATTCTTTATTACTCATTGATCTATTTTCTATGAAGTATGTTGATTATTCTTTCCTATATTATGAATCATTGTATTCACTCGATTTTCATTGATATGATTTGATCATTGAGTGGCATGGCTTATGGAAGAATGCCAATCAATATATGTGAGAATGATAAAATGCCAAAATATTTGTCTCAATAACAAGCTTCCTAACCTTTTAGATGATCTAAATTATGGTGATTTCGGAATGCTTCTCTTAATGTTTTTCTAACACAAATTTTTTTATGAAGAAATCCAAGTAATACCTTAGTTTTTCTGAAGACCATCCATTATAGTTTAGATAAAGATTAATCATCATCATCGCTAATATGAATCGTTAAATTTTCTATTACAATTTCTTATTATATTTATTTAAAAAACAAAAAACAATAACTTATATATATAACATTAACTCATTTATATATATAAATATAATATTAACTCATTTATATTTCATCGATGACGTAAATGTGGCAAAGTTACCTTTTGAATATAAAAATCGTTTTGTTTGTTAGCTCCATTGACATTATTTTGCGGCATACATAAACACGTATATTAAAATATGAGCGAGTAGGTGTGTGTGCCCATCGAAGACAATTAGGAAGAGGTAGGAGGAAGTCCTCATCTCTGTCTCTAGACTCTAGAAGGTGTAAAAAAACAAGGAGGTAGGAGAATGCTCATGTCTTGGGTACCACATCAAGTAAGTTGGTTGTGTACGCAACATTGGAATGGGATTGTGGTATGAAAATCATTTAGTTGTCAATAAATTTACCTAAATACTTTTATAACATTATAATGCTCAAGTTATTCGTCTTTATTTTGTTTCTACCAACATTTAATGTTTATTGCCGGTGTAGAGTAAGTTATTAAAAAGTATTAATATAATGTTAAGTGTGAGTATATGTATAAGTGGGTGATTACATATTTAGATGTAATTGCAAAGGCATCTAATCCAAGTTTAAGGTATTTCATCAAATTGATAAAATATATAATAAATTATAAAAAAAAGGTGAAACACTTGAATATGAAATTAGTATGAGTGTAAAATTATATATAATTATTGATTTAATGTTAATTTTTATTTATTATTAAAAATTAAAAACATATAAAAAAATAAATAAATATAGAAAGAGTAAAGAATAAATCTTATTAATAAAAATTTAAAAAATCTCAAATTGAAAAATTTTAAAAATTCACACTAAGAAATATAATAATAACTTTATAACATTATACCAAGTTAAGGCATTTTATCTAAGAAATATAATAATAACTTTATAACATTATACCAAGTTAAGGCATTTCATCAAATTGATAAAAGGATATACTAAAAAAAAAAAAGGTGAAACATGCAGATATGAAATTAGCATAAGTGCATAATGATGTTTACTTGTTATTTACTATTAAAAATTATACAACATACCAAAAAAAACAAAGAAAACGAGTAAAGTCCATTAATAAAGTTTATTAAACTTTTAAAAATTATACAACATAAACAAAACAAAGAAAAAAACGTAAAGTCCACTAATAAAGATTATTAAATTTTTAAAGAGATCCAAAAATTAAAAAACTCAATCTAAGAAATATTATAATAAATTTAAATTATAAAAGTATATAATAAAAAAT
>JZKD02S1873845.1:321304-335733 GCA_000966675.3 Picea glauca
CCAACGTGTCATCCATCCATTGCGCTCGATCCTCCATCACCTTTTCTACATTCTTCATCCACCTCTGCACCACTCATTCCCTTCTCTTTTCGTCCCCGAGCCACATCTCGCCCATCACCCCTCCAGGAATAAACAGACTTAGGATAAATGTATTAGGTTAATAGTCACGATTAAACCTGTTAATAATAAATTAATTATTAATTAATTAATAATTGAGTTGGCGTGTTAGTAATTAATCAATTGTTAATTAATTAAGTTAGTAATTAGGTCGTAATTTGATTAATTAAAAAATAATACAAACAAAACAAACCATAAAACATTAAAAATTAAATTAAAAAGAATTAAAAATTAAATAATATTAGAAAACATAAAACAAATATATTAAAACAAAAACATAAAACATAAAATATATATTAAAACAAAAAAAAACAAAAAACAAACATATAAAACAACGAAACTAAAATAATAAAACAAAATAAAAAATATAACAATTAAAATAAAGAAACTTAATAAAACATGTAATAAAAAATAAAAAATAAAAAATAAAAAAATTTAAAAACCAAACACACTACCCTAAGTCTACCCCCATACGCTCTCATTCTCAAATCACATTAATCAATGGTTACAAAATTTTCCGGACCCCCCCTCACCATCTGGAGTTTAACGAGAGGGGGGGTCCGGAATGATGGTTTTCCATTACCACCCCCCGGACAGGTGTCTCCCCCACATGCCAGTAGACCCCCCCGAAACAAAAACCACTTACCACCTTTGGGGGGGTCCGAAATACCACCCATCCCGAAAAAAAACCGCTTTTGTCATTTTTCACCTATTTTTGCCTGTTCAGAATGTCTTCGTCCGAGGTTGTTTCTGGGAAAATGAAAACTAATTTTAACAAACTGAGAGATGTTTTTCTCCATAACGGGATGAAGAACAAAAACCTCTCTCAGTTTTTTCACAGGTGTCACACGAAGGTAGAATCGAAGCCATCTTTGAGACCCTTTTTTCCAGATTTTCACTTTTCCGTTACAATCCTGATTTTGTGGGAGCTGTTACGGCCAGATGAAGGTGAATTTGATGAAACCGAAGGAGGGTTTTCTTCATCACATGCCCATATACAATAAAATACTTCAGTTTTTTCCCATGTGTCACCATTGAAGAGAAAATATGTCTGTTTGGACCCCTTTTTCGCAGAAATTAGGCCCGTCCTTCATGGCAGGCAATTCCAAATTTTTAGGGATTTATGGCTATTTTTGGTTGAGGCGGTTGAAATCAACTTATGAAACATATGGGGAGGTCTATCCTATTTATTCAGAGGATTTTAATGTAAAGAGGTTCGACCTGGAGGTACGAGAGAGGGGAAGAAAATATAGAAACACTTTCTTCTTTGTCAAGATGATCAACGAGTTGAAGTGATTTGGAATGAATATTAAGACACTGGATTTCCAGATTCTTGTGTTATGATTCGTGGTGAAGTTTTCTGATGTAAAATTTCATTTTCATGTTTTTCTCATATTGTTTTTCTCGATCATTGTTTATAAGGAAAATATAATCAGGATTTGTCTTGTACACTCTGATTTGGCTTAAAGCAATGTTTATGTTTTCTTCTGCAAATTGAATGTATAATTCAGATGAACGCTGCTCTGCATTTGAGATGATTCTTAACCCATTCTTCTTTTCCATCTTACAAAATATTGAGATCCACTATCCTGGTTGCCTTGCCTGGTTACCAATGTTCTTAGTTATTTATTCATTCATCAATTTTAACTTGTTGACTCCATTCTACCCAATGGCCTTTTCCTCTGTTGTCAACCAAACCCTCATCTAAATATTTCAAAAAACCCCAACCCCATACATTCATAGCTATCCTAACATCTATTCCATACAAACCAAGTTAAAGCGAATAGAGAGATCCCTCTCTGAGTCTTGGAGGGCTAGCTTCAAGACTCAAAGTGGTTTTGATGTTTCCTCTGTGACTGCCATCACAGCCTTGGGAAAATTATAGAGCGCTAACACGTCTGATGATCATTCTTGGCAGCGTTTTTTTTTTTGTAATTTGAGGCTCTATTTTTGTGTCTTGGGAGGGGGCGAATTTATTGTGTGATGGTAGCATTGGGATGATTGAGTGTTTCTACTCTGGACAACAAGCTCACTTATCATTTTTATACCTTGACTGTGAATTCCCTAAAACCTCACTGTCGTGTGAATGCATTGGCTACCTAGCGAATTTTGTGAAGATGACTGCATGATCCTTTCCTGTGTTTTATTGGACTGCATTTTATTATAACCCTTCCCGTGTTTTAAATATCATTTCCTGCATTTTACTAGATTGCATTTTATTATGACCCTTTTTGTGTCTTAAATATCATCCCTACTTTTTATTATGACTATGTTCCTGTACCCATAATGGGCGTTTTTATGACTGTGTTTTATTATACTATGGGCATTTTGTGGACTACGTTCCTTTAAATGTTACGACCTGTTCATCATTTGTTGGTCTGGGCTTTTAGCACGGATTTATCTTTGATAGAGAAATGGTTATTGTTGGGACAACTTTATTGCCAACATTTCTTGAGTTTATATTGACAACTCTTTATTAATATTAATTGCTTTCGGAGCTGTCAGGAGTTAGGTTGGGTAACAGTTGTTTCATTGAACATCGTTCCCTCGATAGAAGTCAAGAATAGGTGTTCTATGTTAATGAATTCTTTAGATCCATAAGACTAACTTAGTAAATAGCAATTGGAATCATTGGGCAGACTAGGGAAACTTACCACTGCGTTCCCTGGGCAACGATTGTTGACCACACCTTTTTATTTTTTCATTTATAGAAACAAATCCCTACTACATTTTCAACTGCTCAAGACAATAATAAGAATCTAAAATTATAATCTAATTCATGTTATAAATCGAATTCATGATAAAATGTATAAAATATATATAATCTAAATTTATGAACTTCTTAAATTTCATTCCCACTTCATTGTGAAACGATATTATATTTATTTTATTATTAGTTAAGTTATGATGAATATAATACAAAAATACCCTTGATTAAGTTGTTGTTATAAGACTGTCGAATGACCCAAATGAAAGGGAAGTTTCTCTAAGTTTGAATTAAATTACTTTCTGATTATACAGTACTATATGCTTTTGAAAATAAATGAGTCTCCTTAAGTAGGAAGGAATTTCCATTTTAATGTGTTATTGTGGTTGGTTTTCAAATTTTTAAAGGAAGGCATTTCATTGTTCAAAATTGTATATTAGCCTGATGTTCAGTAAGACAAGTACTTCATAAGATGTTGGGATGAAATATATTAGTACCTTCCACAAGAGGCTAATTATCTTCTTTTTGTTTACCACATAATGAGTGAGAAGAATAAAATTATAATAAGTGAACCTTTCCTCATTTTAATTATTAGATATATTAATCATATGATATGAGTGAAAATCTCTAGCTATGTCTCATGTTAGTCAGAATTATAGGAACTTGAGGTGTAGTGGTAAGTTTAAATTAATCTGATTATAATTATCGATGCACTAGAATTGAATTTATTACAACATTGGTAGAATTATTTATATTACATAGAAATGGAAAAAAACTATAGAACTAATGATGAAGGACTTGATTTATAGGTTGTGGAATTGTCCTTATTATATGAGAATTGATTATGGGTTAAATTGTAGTTATGATGGCTATGTTTCAATTTGGAGTTCATTGATCTTCCTAGTATAGTTGTTCATACTAGGATGGTGTTACAGATAATTAGATTGTACCATATTAAATTGTTCGATTCTTGAGCAAGAGATTTATTTCTAAATTATTGATGTTATTATTAAGTAATGGTTATGATTGGTTATGTAAAACTTTGATGTGCTTGGCTGCTCACTGTCAAGGCTCTAGCTACTTGTATATTTAATACTGGGTTGCTAGGTCGATTGTCCTTAGTTTAGTGGTCTTGGTTTGCCTGTGTCGGGCGGGATGTAGACACCTCCATGTTCCTCAGAACAGTCGCTAGCCCTGATACCTTAAATGGTTAAAATTGATGGGAACCTGGGCTTGAGAGTTGCTTATGTGTCTTGCAGGTCCTAACCATTGCAGGGTAGGATGGGCGGGTAGTCAGTCTTATTATTTGTCGGTTGATTGTCGTTCATTGCTTGCAGAGGTTTATGTGTGTCTTAGATCTTTATGTTGTTATCACATTGCATGCATCATGAATCATCATCGTGTGGAGACGCAAAGTCGAGTGTAATTTTTACCCTTGTACACACACACACACACATTATAAAAAAAATAAAATTGTACTTGTTATATGAGGTTCGTCGTCATAAAGAGGAAGTTCATTACAACTTCTTAGAAGAAGAAGTAAGACTAAACAATAGAAATGACTATCCAATTTTGAAAGATCATGCCCTTGTAGCAAAGACCAAGAAATGGAAGAATTTCCCGAAATCAAAAGGCAAAGGTTAGAAACCCCAAGGTAATCTATCTCATCTATATCCTCATTTATCTAAAGTTAAATTTTTTAATTGTAATAAGCTAGGACATTATGCAAGAGATTGCAGGAGTCCTCCATTTCAGCAGAAAAGAAGAGGAAGATTTCAAGCCTCAGCTGCCACTGAAGAGGCTAAACCCCGGGAGGATCCTCAAAGAAGACAAACCAGAGCTGCCATTAAAGTGAAAGAACAACATAAGGAATATTATGTCATTTCATCTCTTTCCGGTACTATCACCAAGTCAGAGGAGATTTGGCTAATAGACAATGGTGCTTCCAGACACATGAAAGGTTTCAAACAAAACCTTGCAAACTATCAAGACAAGAAATACAAGGAAAAGGTTGAACTAGGTGATGATGGTACCTATGACATAAAAGGTTTTGGCTCTACCACTTTTCGGTTTCACTCAGGTAATATCTTTCACATTGATGAAATTCTTTATGTACCTAGTCTAAAGAAAAATTTAATCTTTGTTCCAGTTTTAGAAAGTAAAGGTTATTCAGTAACTTTATCCAAAGGAAAGGCCCTCTTATGGTCCTCAAATGAAGATTTAAGTACTAGTATAACCATTGGAACTTGTGAGACTGGAATTTATAAGATTTCAGGTTAGGTTATTCAATCTCTAGTTCATGAGATGATCAATCCCTCAGAGCTTTGGCATAGGAGACTTGGACACCTCAATTACAATGCGCTTCCAGGTTTGCAAAAGATGGTGACAGGTATGCCAGTATTTTTTGTTGAGCATGATAGTGTTTGTAAAGGTTGTTCACTTGGTAAGAACATAAAGAAACCCTATCCTCTAAGTAATAGAAAATCAAATGGAATTTTGGATTTAATGCATTCTGACCTTTTTGGGCCCATGTATGCACGCTCTATGAATGGTTGTATTTATTATATCATTTTTATTGATGATTGTTTGCGTAAAACTTGGATTTTTTTCTTAATAACTAAAGATGAATCTTTTAGCAGATTTCAAGATTTCAAGAATCTTGTTGAAAATCAAACTGGAAGACACATCCGAGTTTTCAGAATAGATAACAGTAAGGAATTTGACTCTTTCAAATATGACAAACTCTGTCGAGCGTCTGGAATTAAGAGGGAGCTAACTATACCATACAACCCTCAGCAGAATGGGGTTGCTGAAAGAAAGAATAGAACTATCTATGAAGCAGCCAAGGCTATGATGCATGATCAAAACTTACCTCTATCACTTTGGGTTGAGGCTTCCAGTACTGCAGTCTACATTTAATATAGATGTCCTCACAAATCCCTTGAAGCGAAAGCTCCTGAATAATTTTTCACCGGATGTAAGCCCTCAGTTGATCATTTAAGAATATTTGGCAGCCCAGTTTATATACACATTCCAAAAGAGAAGAGGACCAAACTAGAGCCCTCCGGCAAGAAAGGAACTTTTGTGGGATATAGTGAGACCTCAATATCTTACAGGACTTATATCCCTCGACAAAAGTTCATCGAATTAAGCAAATACATGACTTTTCATGAAGAAACAACTTTTCGTCCGGCCAGAGAACTACCATGTGATTGAGAGGATCATGAAACTTCACCACTAGACCCTTCAGACTCTCCTCTTCCAGATGAGCGGAGGGAGGAAACCTCAGAATTTTCAGTGGACCCCTCAAGGGATACTATTGAGTTTCCAATGGAGATACCTCCTACTAAAAGGAAACCAGCCTGGTGTCAGGAGATATTGAAAGAAGCAGAAAATCATTCATCTTCGAAGGGCACCTTCAGAGAAAGAAAGAAACTAGATAAGTACTCCGGTCTCATAGCTCATTTAAATACTATAATTGATTCAGAACCTTCCACATTTGTTGATTCCTCCAAGCATCAAGTATGGAAAGATGTTATGAATGAAGAATATGATTCTCTTTTAATGAATGATGTATGGGCCATAGTTCCTAGACCTCATTGTAAATCGGTAGTAACTTCAAAACGGATTTATAAGATAAAGCATGCAACATATGGTAGCATTGAGAAATACAAGGCGATATTTGTGTCTCATGGTTTCTCTCAGAAAGAAGGAATTGACTACGACGAGATTTTTCCTCCACTTGCCAGATATACCTCAATCAGGATTATCATCTCACTTGTAGTAGTTTTTGGTTCGAAACTTCACCAGATGGATGTTAAGACTACTTTTCTTAATGGTGAAGTTGAACAAGAATTATACATTGAGCAAACAGAAGGTTTTGTGATACATGATAAAAGATCTCATGTGTGCAAACTCAAGAAAGCCCTGTATGGGTTCAAACAAGCTCTGAGAGCTTGGTATGGTAGAATAGACAATTTTCTACAAAGTCTTGGATTCTCCAAGAGCATATAAGATCCAAATATTTATATAAAGATTGTTCAAAATCATCCAGTTATCCTAGTCCTATACGTGGATGATATGTTCTTAACTAGAGAAGAAAACTTGATAGATCAGACTAAAAGGGAGCTTTCTGAAGAATTTGAAATGAAAGACTTGGGGCTCATGCACTATTTTTTGGGCTTGGAGGTTGGGCCGAGACTAGGAGAGATATTTCTCTCACAGGGTAAATATGCAGTTGATATACTTCACAGATTTGGCATGATGGAATACAATTCCATGAAAACTCCAATGATCTATAACCTAAAGAAACTACAAGATCAAGTTGCAGGTTCAGATCCAGAAGACCCCACCGTATATTGACAAATCATTGGATCTTTGATGTATCTCATACATACGAGACCAAACATATGTTATGTAGTAAATTCTCTTAGCCAGTTCATGTGTGAACCAAAGCATATACATATGGTTGCTGTAACACACATTTTGGGATATGTTCGGGGAACTATAGCTTATGGTCTCAGATACACCTCTAGTGGAGGTGTAATTCTCCATGGTTTTACAGATTCAGATTGGATGGGTAGTACAGTGGATCGGAAGAGTACTTCTGGATATTTCTTCAGTTTGGGTTCAACAATGATTTCCTGGTCCAACAGGAAATAGGGCTCCATAGCCCAAAGCACTGCAGAAGCAGAATACATTGTTGCTAGTGCTACTGGTAGAGAAGCAGTTTGGCTCAGGAAGATACTCTCAGAATTGTTCAGTTCATATCTTGAACCCACAGTCATTCATTGTGACAATCAGAGTTGTATATAGCTCACTGAGAACCCAGTGTTTCATGACAGATCGAACCACATTGAGATGAGATATCACTATGTCTGGGACATGGTTTAGAAGAACGTTCTCAACATTCAGTATGTTCCGACGAAAGAACATACAACAGGGATTTTTACCAAGCCACTGTCCCTGACAAAGTTTGTATACTTTTGTGACAAGCTTGGTGTAGCTGAGAATGTCTCTCTTGCTGAGAGGGAGTGTTACATTTATAGCAGCTGCAAGAGCCATTCTCCCAGAGGATGGAAAAGACCCTAGCCGAGACCAAGGGCCCCCAGTACACTCATGGGGTACTTGGTCTGGGACCAAATAGTCAGTGTCATGGCAAAAGACCCTAGTTGTGAACTAGGCCCCCCAGTACACTCCTGGGGTTCTTGGTATGGGACCAAGTAGTAAAGACCACTGAGAGGGCCCCCAGTTTATGAATGGGGTTCTTCGTCTGGGACCAAGTAGTTAAAGCCCCTAGATATGGCTAGGGCCCCTGGACATGGTCCAGGGTACCCATGCCTAGGGCATGGGTTGATCCTTGGTCTTGCACCTTGGTGGATAATACCCCAAAAATGTTTTGGGGCAACTTGATCCTCGATCAGGTACCTTGTTGGTGTATGACCCTCCTTGAGGATGGGCATGAACACATAAGGGATGTATTCCGTATGAAATGATGATAAAGTTAATCAGGTCACCTTGAAAATGAATGAACAACCATTGCCACCATGTAACCCCTCCTAAACCTTCCCTTACCCTTGTTTGTGTTGATTTGGGGTTTTATGTTGTTTTTGTCTTAAGGGTTAGATAAAGTTTAAATTAAAATGTTAATTATACCATGTTTAAATTATTTAATTTAAACATGGTATTTTTAATAATTATTATTATAATTTAATTTCTATTATTTGTACCCTAGCCTAAACTATAAATAAACCCCCATACCCTTCACAACTCACTTTTTTATTGTTATGTTCTTGAGTTCCTAAGGTGATTTGATCCTCTCTCCTTGCTACAACCTCTCTTGTCATATGTTGTTGGAGTGTATTGTTGTTGCGTCCTTCTTATTGTTGGAGTGTATTATTGCTGCAACCCTCTTGTTGTTGAAGTGTTCGCTGCTACGACCCCCTTTAAGGTCGGTTGTGTTTTGGTAAGGCTCCCTTGAGGCTACTATAGCTGCGGCCTTCTTGCTGTTGGAGTATTTGTTGTGGTGCGGCTCCCCTTGAAGATTGTGTGGAGCGGCTCGCTTTGTGGACTGTTGTGGTGCAGCTCGTAGTGCAACTCCTCTTTTGAACTGGTGTGGTGCGGCCACTTTGAGGACATTACTGTAGCATGATCTGTAGTGTTTCAGCCGTATGAATGCGGCCCTCCTTGCATCTGTCCAGAACTATTATTTTGAGCCATAGCCTCCCTTAAGATACTCTTTTTGTGTAAGGGTTTTATTCACAGAACGTTCTATGTAAGGGTTTTATCCACATAACTTTCTGTGAATCCACAGAACTTTCTGTGAAAGGGTTTTATCCACAGAATTTTTGTGTAAGGGTTTATCCACATAATTTCTGTGTGAGGGTTTGGGTGATTGAAACTTTCTTTTGAGTGAGGGTTTGACTTTAGAAATGCATGTGTGAAGTCCTTGTGGCCCTATCTCCTTGGTGGCAAGAAATGGGCCTATCTCCATGGTGGATCTATGAGATGGACTTTGTCTGAGCATAATTACAAATGGTTTTGCATCTCTAGTGTGTGGTTGTGACTTCTTCAGAGGTAAGATTTCAAGGCAAGGTAAGTTATCTATCTAGTTTATCATTATCAGATCTGAATTTTGCTTTGATTTTTTTTTTTTGATCTATCTAGATATATGTATCAGCATTGAATGTTATAGGTTATCAAATCCAGACTATATCTTGAGTTTGGTTCTTACTCTTTATTTGAAAAGTTGTTATATTGCTCATACTTAGATTGTTTTATTTTGAGTTTAGATCTGTTAATATTTACACCAGCATTATAGATTAGAACTATTGTTTATTCTAGATCTACTCTTTAACGAAATAACTAAACTATCTTAGATCTTAGCACACATGTTTGTTTTCTCTATTCAAGCAATCTAGTTGTTATTCTCACTAAAATTAAAAAGACACTTTTGTTCTGCTTTACTGCCCTAATTCTAACACAAAATTTTAAGCTCACATATTTTTCATTTATATCTATATATATAATTCAATGAATTGAATAGATTCAAATTTTGTAAGTGCTATTTTTTTTTTTTAAACAGTTATGTATAAACATGTGCTACATAAAGTTTTCTTATGAACTTAAAAAAAACTCATCACTTTGCTCACAAGTGAATTCAATTTTGGTAAGTGTTACTTTGTTCACAAGTGAATATATTCAAATTTTGTAAGTGTTTCTTTTATTTTTAAATAGTTAAGTATAAACACGTGCTCTATAAATTTTGGTTATAAATTTTAAAAAACTCATCACTTTGCTCCATGTGTTTTGCATTATTAATAAAGAAAAAAAAATATTATAATAAAAAAAAATATTCTACAAATAAAAATATTATTTTAATTAAATTAAATTATGGCTAATAAGGATTATTGGCATATTTAAAAAATATGCATTTTGTAGTAACTTCCTAATAAATGTTGTATAAGTAAGAATATGCCTTCTAAAACGATATGCATGTAGAAGATTTATATTATCCAAATAGGATGTTACAATTTCAACTATATTATCCAAATATGATGTTACAATTTCAACTATAGTGACTAAAATCCATTAAATATGGTTTAATGATTGATTCATTTTCTTTTCAAAACATTAGATAGGGTTTAATCATTGATTCACTTTATTTTCATCATGTTTTTTAGATAATTGACTCATTTTCTTTTATCGATTTCCTTCTATATCTAAAATTATAGATTTTATCCATTTCCTTCTATATTCTATGCATTGGTTTTTTTATGTTGTTCATTAGAATATTATCGTTGCTAATTTTCATACTTTAGTTATTTCTTAACATAAACATTTTTCTTTTTACTTTTCATTCAATTCAATGATAAGATTGCTTATGTAATTATCAAAGTAACGTGAAATTTTATTTAACTCATCCTCCTTCTTTTTTTTGCTCGTAATATATGACAATGTCTTATAACATTTCTCTTTCCATAGTTTAAACTTCTTCATGATGCAACTTAAACCTCACTAAAAAAACATAAATTTGTATAACTCATAATGAAAAACTCAAATTTATATAACACTTGATGTCATGCTCCAATGTTCATAAGCCTAGTATTCTTCCACCAACATTGCAATCAGACATGTTAAAACCTCAACATGTTACTAACTTTTGATTTGTGACATTCTAGTGAACTTTGTCCAATGTTGCTTTGTGACAAACATTCTTTTCGTCACTCTATGAAAGAAAAATCCTTAATTCATATTGTGACAAACATCCTCCCACAACCATCACAATGTGATGAGCATCTTCAAATCCCACTATGTTACTAACTTTTTTCTTTGTCACATTGTCATGATCATTTTCCAATGTGAGACACCCATAAACAACATTCATGGCATCAATTTCTGAAAACACTTCCGATGTGGCATTGTGCCGAAAATTCCTATCATCCCATTGTGACGAACATTTCCCAATTTCACACTGTGACAAAAATTTCCCAACATTTTTACCATCCCATTGTGACAAACATTTCCCAACATCGCATTGTGAAGAATACTTCCCAACGTTGCATTCTGACGAACTTTTCCCAACATCACATTGCGATGAACATTCTTATCATTCCAATGTGACGAACATTTCCCCATGTCACATTGTGATGAACATTTCCCAACGTCGTATTGTGACGAACATTTCCTTACATTTTGACGCTCAGAATGAATGTTAGCAATGCATCACTTTATGCTTTTGTCACACATCATGTTAACGTCGCATTGTTTCAAACTCTTCCCAACGTCGCATTGTGACGAACATTTGTATCATCCCAATGTGATGAATATTTCCCAACGTCGCATTGTGATGAACATTTCTCAATGTCACATTGTCACGAACATTTCCCAACATCGCATTGTGATAAACATTCCGACTGTCCTATTCTGGCGAACATTTTTGAACGTCACATTGTCATGAACATTCCTACCATCCCATTGTGTCTAATATTTTCCAGCGTCGCATGGTGACGAACATTTTATACCTACATTACATATATTTAATAATTATTAATTTATTAACTTTATACATATTATTAATTAAATATGAATTTCTAAATTAACTATATAGATATTATTAATTATATTATATTTACAAAGTTTATAATGATAATTTATATAATAATATTTAGTAATCCATTCTTGTCAATTAATTATTAATCAACAACATCCACTTTTTATAAGTAAAAATTAATCTCTATATATTAGTACTTTAGCAATGAAATTAATTATTAATATTTTAATAATTTAATAACATATTACTAAATTCATTAACTTCAATGTATTGCTACTTTACTAAAATATTATTTTATCATTGTATTAATACTTTGATAAATTAAAAATGTAATATAACATTATTGATACATTAATAATGTAATGATACATTGATATATTAATGTAATGTATAAATTAAATTAATATAATAATGTATTACTAAATACATTATGTTCAATATATTACTACTTTATTAATCTATTATTAATATATTACTTTATTTGTGTATTTATTTACTTTAGTAATATATTTATCAATGTATTAATAGGTTATTAATGTATTAATAGTTTAATATGTTACATTATATATTAAATATTAATGTATTAATAGTTTAATTCATATATTAGAGTAATGTAATAATGTATTACTAAATACATCAAGTTCAATGTATTATTACTTTAATAATGTATTATTAATATATAATTATATTTGTGTATTCATACTTTATTAATATATTTATTAATGCATTTAATGTATTTAATTTATTAATATGTTTATGTATATATTCATGTATTTAATGTATTATTTTATAAGGTTAAATTAATACCCTATCAATGTATTATTTAATAATGTATTAATATATCAATTAATTAAAGTATATATTGTCTCGTTGATTGATAAATTAAAAATGTAATATAATATTATTGATACATTAATAATGTAATGATGCATTGATATATTAGTAATGTAATATATTAAACGATTAATAATGTATTAATACATTAAAGTATATATTGTCTCATTGATTGATATATTAAAAATGTTAAATTAATACTCTATAATTATTTTATAAGGTTAAATTAATACTCTATCAATGTATTATTTAATAATGTATTAATCATATTGAGTGGTTCTTCAAATCTTGTTTATTTCTATATTCATTCAGTTGTTCAATACTTCAATTCAATATACAATACTCGCGGTTCTTCTCATCTCCATCAAAACTGTCTTAGCTACAAATTAGCAGCTCCAGGGTTTCAATGTTAGATAATAATGCAGAATCAGATAATATCGTTACAAGCAGATTCACGAGGGGTTTAGATCCGTGTTAAACCTGCTCCTCTGCTATATATATATATATATGTATATGTGTAATGTTCTTCAGTGCAACATAATAATAATAAGAGATTTTAGTGTGCGTGAATTCATCTTTCTCTCTCTTCATGAATTCCTAATTTGGTATCAGAGCAGGCTCAACCCTGACTCTCTCACGAGAGGGGCTGTGATCATGCAATCTAGACAATGTTAATCTTCTGTAAATAGATTAGCGTAGAGTTGTTTGCCTACCGCTTGGTCGAGGATTTGCAGGATTTGTAGCATTGAGGTATCGCCGCCAGTTGATCTACGCACACAAGGATTGTTGCGTTTATTGAATCTTTGCTAAACTCTGTTCACTGAAACCCACTCTGCAATCTCACGGTTTTCTCTCTTTCTTCTTCATCTTCTTCGAGCTTTCCATCGACACATTTAAAGTCAAAATGCCTCTGACAGTGCTCGACGAACCATTTGCTGAGGCGTGTGTTTGAAGGAGCAGCCGCGGAAAGGAAAAATAACCCCGTCTGAAAGCTGATGTCCATGCTTAGATCTCAATCCAATTTATAGATCTGCTACATTGTAAAGTATTGCGAGTGATGCACCCATCTCAAACTGTGTGTTGTTTGTTTGTGAGTTGGAAGCCACCGTAGACTCTCAATCATGTCTTTCTATTTTGATATATTTATATGTATGTGTGGTGTGGATATGTAAAAACTAATAAGAACTTGAATTTTGATGCAAGCTGGAAGCCCCAGTTTCAAGTACAAACATTCTTATGTTTAAATGTCACCTTGTGTAAAGGAATGTTGAGGCCATTCCGTATCCAAACTTTTCTTCTAGATACTGAAGGATAGCCGAAAGCAAAAATCCAAGAGATGAAGGCAAGTTCATAGAATGATCAATAGTTGTCAACTTTTATCACAGCCCTTATGAGCCAAGTTGTCAAATTGTCTAGTATACAAGTGCAAGAAAGATGGTCAGAGGCATTTTGACTTTAAATGTGTCGATGGAAAGCTCGAAAAAGAAGAAAGAGCGGAAGCCATGAGATTGCAGAGTGGGTTTCAGTGCTGAGGAAGACCAGACAGATGAATGTTCAAAGTGTTGTAATTATGTGTGAATTGTGATAGAAAATCCATTTCTCCCTTAAAGGGGAGTGTTAGATAATAATGGAGAATCAGATAATATTGTTACAAGCAGATTCACGAACGGTTCAAATCCGTTTATATCTGAGTCTGTTAAACCTGCTCCTCTGCTATAT
>JZKD02S1873845.1:335873-348784 GCA_000966675.3 Picea glauca
ATTCCTAATTTTCAATGCGTCTGCTTGCATCATTAAAATGGGCGTTAGTCGGTCCTAATTCAGCAGCGGTATCTTCCGGTGAGAAATCCAACAACGAGTTGACCTGTTTGTAATTTGTTTGCGATATCTTGCTATGTTTGTATTGTCTTTTGTATAATTAGATCCGTCACAGCGTTTAATGACGGCATTCTATCTATATTTTCAGGGATGAATTTAAGTTCTGGAAACAATGACGGGATGGTTTGCATTTTAGAATACAAAGCAATAATAGATAGCTTCTGCTTCTATTTCTGTGCTCAATTACGATCTCTAGGCCGGCAAAAAGTTATAATAGAATTTCTATGTTACCTGGTTTTTACAGTGCCCTGTGTATATTAGAGATTCATTGATTTATTAGACTAAATACTTTATTTTATTTTAAAAGTTCTAAAGCATAAATATAATTAACTACTTTCTTTTAGAGTCCGTAGAGGCTAGTTTACAGTGAAGGCTTATGAGGGAAGGAAATAGAAACTAAATATTTCGGAATTTTTTTTGTTTTATTTTTGAATAGTGAAGACTTATGGGAAAGGTAATAGAAACTAAATAATTGAAATTTCTAATGGAAGGTAACTTTGTGTAGATCTTGTTGAATAATTGAAAAACGATTTTCTGATACATACGATTGGACGAAGGAACCAGTAGACAACAGTTTAATTATTTGATAAAAAACTTTTTTTTTTAGGGATTTATTTATTGTAGAAATTAGTATTAAATTAATATAGAATTATTTCAAAGTTTTTGAGATGTAAATTTATTAGAATATAATTTGCATTTTGAAGGATTTGACTTGTCTAAAGATGATTTCAGTTTTTTCTTATATATGTGTTTAGGGTGATCATTGCACATCTCCCTCATACTTAATTCACAAATAAAATATTTTTAATGATAAAAAATATTTCACTTTTATTTGATTTTGATATATATATATATATATATATATATTGAGATATTTACTTGTAACTAATATTTTTTTAAATATCATGTTTAAAATTTCAATTATATATATATATATATATATATATATATATATATATATATATATATATATAAGATCATGAAAATAGAATAGGGGAAGATAGAAATAAGTATTTTCCTAGTTTTAGAAAGTAGAAAGCATTTATTAATTGAAATATTTTATTTGTGGTAGACATTGGAATATTTTTTGTTATTCATTTTTTTTTAAATGCCACTTGATAACTCAATATTGAGCACTGAAGGAATTATAAATATCTCTCATACTAGATTGTAGAAATCACTTGTCTGCTCCATAATGTAAGAGATGTTTCATTTCATGACTAGCATCAAAATTAGTAAAAGATTTAAATAGTTGTAAAATGAATTACAAGTTGAATAAGCATAGAGATTAGCCCGTAATAGGTGGCCCCCATAAAACAAGTAGTTTTTCTAATGAAAATTGAACTTCATCAAAGGACAATGCAGCAAGGAACTTGTTGTTTGAAAGTTCCTTGTTGTTTGAAATGACTAGGGTTGGGTTTTTCTCTAGAAGCTTGTAAGGGAATACCAAGTTTTTGTGAGGTTAATGTTATTTTATTATTTGAAAAATCAAACAATTTCAAAGATTTATTTAATATGGTTAGTCTTAAAAAAATAACAACTAAAGTTATAAGAAATTTATAAGTTTTTACACACTTAAGATTGATTTTAAGTTAAACAAATAATAAATGATAAACTAACTATTTATATTAGAACTTATATAACCTATCATGAATAAATTCATAGAAGTTAATGAGATATTTGCGATTCTATTGTTTTCTCATATATGTAGATCTTCAACTTGTTTGTTTATTAGTTATCAAAATAAACTTTGTTGTTTTAGGATAGATGTTTTTATGAGTAACAATATTTATGAGAAAAAGTTTAGAAAGGGACTTAATTACCAACTTTTCAAAATATTATGTTTAGAAAAAAGTTTTAATATCATAATAATTATATTATGTTTAGAAGAAAGTTTTAATATCATAATATTTTTTTAAGAATCTTTTCAAAATATCTTGTTTTGAAGAAAGTTTTAATATCATAATAATTTTTTTACATTTTTTTTTTTGTTATAATATATTTGTTATATCCATTTGATGAAAGTAAATAAGCAATATATATTGATGTGAATGTTTTCTATATAAAGAGTTTAGGAAGAATGCATTATGTATCAACATAATAGAAGACATAATAGAAGCAATGATAAATATAGGATAGTTTTCTAGAAAATTTTTTGTTTTGAACCTAAAAAGGTAGTTTTCTGATTTTTTAAATATCAGATTATAAAAATATAGGTTTATAGGAAGGTTGTTTTTAAAGAGTTTAAGAAAAATGTATTATCTATCAATTATACAATTATACGATAATATTAGATAAAACGTTTTTCAATCATATATATTTTGAATCCATACTTCAAATATTTAATTTTTTTTTTTTCATAGTCTTTTTTTTAAAGCTATTTTTTTAGAAAATTTATACATCATCTTAAATTGATAAATTATATTTTCATTTATAATTACTTTTATTTAAATATTTTTATTATTAGTAAATGGCTATTACAATGAAAATATTTAGTTTTGTCTTCAATATATCTATTATTATAGAATTCCTTTCAAGTTTGTTCAACATCCTTCAATATATTTATTGTTTTATATTTTTTTTCAAATTTCATCATACTCTTAGCATTTTCCTATTACTTTATTTTATTTCAAACTGTTAATAAATTAGCATTTGTCTATTACCTTATTTTATTTCAAAGTGTTAATAAATTAATGATATATTGAAATCTTCCGCTTCAAATAATTATTTTTTAATATATTTCATGTTATTTAATTTGGATGATAAACAATTACAGCTAAATCAAATTATAAAAATGTTAATTAATAAAAAAAAATACTTTTCTCAATTAAACATATATCTTTAAATTTTTTTCATTTACAAATCAAAATTCAATTATTAAAATACTTAATTAAACTAAATTATAAAATGAAAATTAAAAAGTGAAATAGTAAAATATGACTTTACATTTGGGAAATAATTATATATATATATATATTCAAAAAGGAATATACATGTTGTTGTCTTTAAATATCTATTCTACCTATACTAAGAGACCTTTAAAAAACTTTTACAATATGAACTATTCTAACTATTTAAAACATTTACAGCCATTTCCTCATTTTGTTTTTGTGCCTTGTAAGAATTCATTTTTGGGAGATTTTTTAGAGAGTTCATAAGCTCTCATTTTTGTGTTGATCTCCCTCAGAATGTGCACCTTTGGCTGGTCCCATAGAAATAATCATTAGTGTAGGAGGATCTCCTTCAAATGAACTTTGAATTTTAGTTTTGCTATATATATATATATAGTAAAGTTTAAGGAGGTATACATACTCTAACTCCTTTGGATTTGAACTTATGATTTCTTAGGAAAAAACACATGGTTTTAACCATTAATCCTCAAAACTTATATACATAGGTTAGAAAATGAATATACTTTTAAATATATACAATTGAAAAGGAAAATGCAAAAAAATTAGATGTTAAAAAGCTTATGCTTTTAAAGTGATTTGAAGGAATTAGAACTTTAAAAATAGTCTAATTTATGGTTTATTAAATTATTAAGTCCAATTAAAAGTTAATGATAGAATAGTTTTCTTATATAGACTTTTAAATGATTCTAACTTAACTAATGCTAATTATCATTTAAAAAGTGTATAATTTAAAAAACAAACAAATGCTAAGTGAATAAATAAAATATTTAATAATTTGAAAAAATAATGGAATCAAAATAAGAATTAGTAATTATGTAGTTAAAATATATATATATATACTAATTTGTTCTCTAATTTAGATTTGATCTTCAAAATAAATTATTATTATTATTATTTTAGAAAAAATTCTTTCTTTTTATTTTTATAATGACTCAAAGCATTATACAAATCAAGTAAATATATGCATTAAAGTTACACAAATAAACCATAATTTTTATTTCATTATAAAATGAAAATAATATTCTTTAATTTCTCAAATAAAATACACATATACATTATAGGTCCACTAGGTTTAAAATTACATTATTAACTAACTTATATTTCATTTGTTTTCATTTTCCTTATTCTTTTTAACTTCTTTCCTGCCTAGGTTCTTAAAAAGCATAGAATCGCCAATTACTTATAAGAATCCATCCAAATCGAAGATATCCATTTGTCGAGACCACAGCAAATGGATTCTTCCACCTAAAGGAGCTTCAACTACCTATACCATTTGTCCACATCATCTAAACACGGATTGAAAATTTAACAATAGATAGATGATTTTGATTCTCAACTGATTTCCTTCATAGAATGGATATTAACTAACCACGTGAATCTCTGAGGATATCTCCAATTTATTCTTTGAAACCAACACCAAATCTACACAACTCACGAACATAAAGTATTTCGACAAAGGGTTATAACGATAATCTAAAAGGTTAGTCTTAGATTCCTTGTAATAACTCCAATTTCAACTTTGAAAGCAACACCGAATATGCACAACCCATCAACAATAAAGTATTCCTAAAGAGGATCCAACCATAACCTAAAAGTCTGCATTGGAATCTAACTGACAGTGACATCCAAATAATGACTAACAGACCTTTCATCAAACATTCGACAGTCAGGCATTTCGTCAAACACTCTGTAGTGAGGCATTTCATCAACAGTTCATCAAAGCTTGACAAGCATGCTTGCACCAATAACTCTCCGAGTCAAACGTTATCTCTAACACTTGCTTTACACCTGCAAGCACCTCACTTACATTCTGTAACGAGAAACCTATTTTCATTGGCAATTCGCCAGACCACTCGTGCATAAGCCTTTCGTCAAACAATTGATGAAGAAACAATTGTTTGTCAGAGATTTGGCATGCCATCATAGGTATCTTGGGTACTAAGTCAAGATACTAGCACATCACTTAAATTTGTTCCATAAAATCCAGGAGATCTATCCTCTTCTTGTCGAGTGTTTATGTGCTGGTCTATTTAGACAAAACATCAACCCAGAACCCCATCTTCTTTTAGTTATTAAAAAAGATTAAACTGCAGCGGCAAATCCATCTTCAGGAGAATATTGTCCATCAATGGATTCTACTAACGCACAATCTCTGAGATTCTTAATATTAGAAAATTGTTCCTCATTTGGGACTTAGAATTTGAATTTGGAGAAAACTACACATCGAGGCTACACTCACAATATATATTATTCAATGAAGGCAGATTACATCATTATATATAACCCTAGTTTACTTAGACGGTTACAACTACAACTGAAAAATAGGATCTACAATAAAGATTAAGAGAGTTTGTCTACATAACTGATTCTTGCTCCATTATTTTCAATTCTCCCCCTTAATGGAGAATGGCTTGACTTCTACACCTAACATCTCTAACAAAGTGAAACTCAGTATCAACATGTTTTGTCTTTGCATGATAAATCTCGCGAGATTGATTGAACTTTGATTATCACATTTGATCATTGTAGGTTCCTTTTGTTCTTCTCAAACATCTTGAAGAAGTCTTCTCAACCAAACAACTTCACAAGTTGTTGCACACAAGGCTTTATATTCTACCTCAGTAGAAGACAAAGATACAATAGGCTTATTTTTACTGCTCCATGAAACAACCCCGGATCCAATGCCAAATGAATATCCAGTGGTTGATATTTGATCATCTGGATTGCCAACCCAATCAGAATCTAAGTATCCTGTCAACTCAACATCATATGCATCAGTATATTTAATACCATAATCAAGTGTTCCTTTTAAATACCTAAGTACTGCCTTTGATGCATTCCAATGACTTTCTTGAGGTGTCCCCATAAACTAACTTAACACACTCACAAAGTATGCAATATCAGGTCTGTTTTTGGTGAGATAATTCAAATTACCCACCATTTGTCTATACATAGTTCCATTCACCTCCTTCGAACCATCATCACAAAAAAATTCACATTACGCTGCATTGGAACAGTATAAGATTTACACTGATCCATTTTAAATGTTTTAAGTACTTCTCTCACATACTTACTCTGAAAAAAAAAATTGGCCTACATTTCTCCGAACTTCAAGACCTAGGCAGTAATGTAAATAACCAATATATTTCATTTCAAAATCTTGTGACAATTGCTCCTTGATTTCATCAATTAATTTCCCTGCATTTCCTGTAATTATTAAATCATCAACATATAAGGAAATTAATACTATATATCCCTCCTTATCAAATTTGGTATACAGATTTAGATCAGTCTTGCTCATAAAACCTTGTTGAAGAAAGAAAGCGTCGATCTTCTCATACCATGACCTAGGTGCATGTTTTAGTCCATACAATGATTTCTTCAACTTTCACACTAAGTGTTCTTGCCCATTTTCCACAAACCCTGTAGGTTGAGTAAGATAAATCTCCTCCTTTAACTCACCATTCAAAAATTAATATTTAACATCTAATTGGTGTAGCTTCCAATGATACTTTGTAGCTAAAGAAATTAACAATCTTATAGTATTCAATTTAGCTACTGGTGCTTCAACATAATCAATACCTTCGATTTCTGAGTACCCCTTTGCCACAAGTCTAGCCTTATATTTATCTATACTACCATTTGATTTAAATTTGGGTTTGTATATCCATTTGAGATTTTTATGTTTAGGCAATTCAGTCAATT
Source organism: Picea glauca (assembly GCA_000966675.3). Taxonomy (NCBI): domain Eukaryota; kingdom Viridiplantae; phylum Streptophyta; class Pinopsida; order Pinales; family Pinaceae; genus Picea; species Picea glauca. The sequence goes on from JZKD02S1873845.1 coordinate 342,608, forward strand.
CCCAAGTATTGTTTTTCATTATAGATTCATATTCTTCCTCCATTCAATTTCTCCATTCATCATGTTCATTGGCTTCATCAAAACTCATGGGTTCTATGATGTTTGAAATGCTACTAATTAGGGTATAATCTTTATACCTCTCAAGGAGCCGAACTTGTCATGAAGATCTTCTCAACTAATTATTTTCCTCCCCACTTTGTGAAGATTTGTTTTCACCACAAGGTGAACTATGACTGCTTGAAATGTTCATGTCACTGCCATTGAGTCCTTCTTGTTGTTGTTGTTGCTGCGGTTGTGGCTGTTGTTGTTGTGATGGTTGTTTTTTCTCTTCTTTACCTCCTTCATCAATAAGTCTATTCCATTCCACATGACTATTGTCGTCATGATTTTCTGCTTCCTTCTCATGGAAAAGTACATCTCTACTCACAAATAATTTGTGAGTAGAAGGATCAAACAGTTCGTATGCTTTGAATTCAGAACAATACCCTATTAAAATACATTTAATGGTTTTAGCATCCAATTTCTTCCTATTCTCCTTTTGAATATGAGCAAAATCCTTACACCCAAATACTTTCAAATTATGAACTACAGGTTTGGAACCATAAAAGGCTTTGAAAGGAGTAACATTATCAAGACACCTTGTTGGACTTCCATTCTTTAAATAAACTGTAGTATTTATGGCTTCAGCCCAAAATGTATTTGATAGATTCTTATCTTTCATCATGCTGCATGCACACTCTACCAGAGTTCTCTTTTTCCTTCTAGCCACTTTATTCTCCTGTGGAGTGTGGGGTACTGTAAACTATTGTGCTATTCCATGATCTTTGCAATATTTGATGAAGTCCCATGATTTATACTCTCCCCCTTGATTTGAACGAAGGATTTGATGTATTTCATGTCTACTTTTCCACCATGGCATGCACAAGATCTAACACATCTCTCTTTTTCCTATCAGGATTAGAGGGGAATTCATATATGTGCATCTTTCCTAATGCACATCCACCACAAGCAACATTCCCATTATTTAACATGGGAAGTCCTTCAACCTTATAATTTTTCTGTCATAACAATAAATGAGGATGATTGATGTGTCCATACCTTTGATTTCAAAAACTCTATGTTGGCATAGTTGCATAAGTCACTGTGTGATGTGCTTTGTTGGTAACATAAAGTTTGTATAGGCCTCTTTCTCTGACTCCCATTGCAATAGTTTTGAATTGGTCCAGGAGATCCTTCACTATGCAATAATTCTTGAAGAGTTCAACCTTCAAGTTCTCATCTGTAATGGTGGACACAAAGATCATTTTTTTCTTTATCCGTCGCACATACACCACATTGCAAATGTGATGAACAATACCATTGAGAAATGTCATGGGAATGTCTTTGTATCCCTTGATCTGATGAGCATGGTCATCTCCAAGATATATGTTGGCTCCATTATGTGTTTCTTTAAAATTAGTGTACCACAACTTATTAGATGTCATATGTACTGATGCTCCACAATCTAGAAATGAGGCATCAAAATAATTTGATTTAGCAGATAAAGAAGCGTTAGACACAAACAGTCTAATATCTCGTGAATTAAAATTCTGGGGTTCATAAATATCATCAGTAGCAATAAACAATTTGAGATCATGATTTGAGGATTCTTCTGCATAATGATCTGAATGATTTCTAGGTTTATTCCTAGCCTCATCACTCTTCTTCTTATAACATTCTTTAATAGTATGTCGAGGTCGACCACAATAAAAACAACTCTTTGACTCATTTATGTTAGATTGCATACATTGATTCATCCTTGGAGATTGTATTCTCTCCGATGAACTGCCTCCTCTGCCTCTTTCTCTTGATCTCCCTTTCGTGGATCTCTTATTTGACCACAGTGCCAAATCTAAATTTTGAGGCTTCGAATTCCCCCGTCTCTCTTCCTCTTGCAAGAAAATTCATGTCTATTCTTCAAAAGTAGGAGGTTTCTCCCTTACTGCGAAACCTGTTATGAACATCTGATAATCTTCTAGCATACCATCTAAGGTAATAGTGACCAGATCAGTGTTGGACACTGTTTCCCCTATATTTCCTAGCTTGTCTTTCACCTCTTTAACTCGACCCAAAAATGAACTAACAGATTCATTTCCATCCATCTTAATGCCTAGAAATTTGGTTTTCAGGAACAAAATATGATTTGTGTTGTTAGTTTCATATAAAGCTTTAAGTATTGTCCACGTTTCAGCATAAGTGTTAGTGTTAGCTTCTCTAATATGTGGAATTATGTTATCTTTAACAGACATACACAACAATACCTTGGCCTTGTTTTCACGCTTCTCCCAATCTTGGATCTGTTTTGTTGTCACACTAACAACAACATTAGGTTTCTCTTCAGTTCCCTTCATAACGGTCCAGACACCATAGCCCTTCATCAAGGTCTGCATTTTGAATTTTCAGTTAATGAAATTCGAGCCATCTAATTTATTAACTTTCTTGAGGTAGGTCTCTACCATAGGATTCGTCATCTCGCAAGTGTCTTCTTGTAAAACCAGAAAATAGATCCTTGTATCACCAAACACACTTCAATCCTGAAGGTGGTGAATCACCAAGAATATCAAACTTTCGTCAAACGTTGAGCAGTTAGTCTCTCTTCCTTGGGATCCACCAGTCCAACTCTACTTCGGCTCTTAACTTTCTTTAAAGAAATATAAAAAAACCTTAACACCACTCCATGTATAAAAAAAATATAAATTCTTAAAAGAAACCCTCTTTTTTTTTAATAAACATTCATCCACCTTTAAACATCCAATTTTAATAAACTTTAGACCTCAGTCACTAATGATAAACATTATACCACTTTAATTAAAACTCATACATCTCCAATGAAAACTCATGAATCTCCAATGAAAAATCATACATAGGAATAGCTCACCCAAATACCATATCTGAGTTGCAAATGGTGGATCAGCTCTCCTCACGCTTTTCAAAAGTAGGATGCTTACTCTAATTCGAATGCATCAGATCTGAGTACGCTACTAAGATCTGAGTACACTTCAAGCTCACGCAACAAAACGCAAATGCGAAGAAAAACTCAAGATTCAAATTCCTGAATATCCAATGTACACAAGGCAAGGAACCCAACAAGAAGATGGTCGATGCTCCTCAGAGGAATGAAGGGGAGCGCTAATGCTACCGTAAGATGGTAGGGGGAGCACAAGTCACCGTTTTCAGGGCTCCTGGCAAATGGGCGGGGGAGATCTAGTGCCTAGCGCTCCTAAACGCACACAATGGGAGCACGAGGGGTCCGAAAAAATGAATTTTATATGTGTGAGGGCGTCGACGCTCCTCTAACACTCTATAGGGGGGAACTGCTAATTTTTCAAAATCAAATTCAAGATCTTGCTCTTGGATCTCGCCTCAAAGAGTGGGATCTCCAACGTTGCTCTGATACCAACTTAGAATTTGGAGAAAATCACACACTGAAGCTATTCTCACAATCTATATTATTCAATAAGGAAGATTACATCATTATATAGAATTTCAGTCTACTTAGACATTTACACCTGACAACTGAAAATAGGATTTACAATAAAGACTAAGAGAGTTTGTCTACGTAACTATATGTAACTAACTCTTGCTCCATTATTTCCAAATTTGGACTTAGAGAATATGGTTATCACCAAGGTAAATAACCCATCTGGTGACACTAAGAATCAGGTGTCTATTAGTATCTRAAATTTGGAAAGATCTTATAAATTGTGAAGCAAAAGAGAAGTGCAGAGAGAAGAGAATAGAACAGTATATTGAAATGTATGAAGAAGTACAGAACGTACAGAACCTAGTTACAATTAGAAGATCATTCTATGCAATGGAAGATGGTTGAGCTAAATATGCTCGAGCAAGACAAAAATAGAAAGTACAACTGTCCAGTACAGCTGGCAGTGTACAGTCAGACTGTTGAGGGTACAATATATTTAACACTCCCTCTTAGACTCAACAATTACAATCATCAGCACTGACTATGCCTAAGTGTTGTCTCTGAAAATCAAAAACTGAATTTCCTAGTGGCTTGGTGAAGATATCATCAAGCTGATCTCGAGAACCACAAAATTGTAGTGCAATATCCCCATTATTGGCTATCTCGCGTATGAAATGAAACCGGGTGTCAATGTGTTTACTTTTCTTGTGAAACACATGGTTCTTGGATAATGCAATTGCTGATGTATTGTCACAAAAAATAGGAGTTGGATCCTTTTATGTTTGTGACATGTCTTTCAATAATCTTCTCAGCCACACAGCTTGACATGAAGCTGAGGTAGCAGCTACATACTTTGCCTCTGCAGAAGATATTGATACAATTGATTGCTTCTTCGATGCCCATGAAATCAGGTTCGTGCCCAGTTGAAAAACATATACTGATGTGCTTTTCCTGTCATCTAGGCTACCTGCAAAGTCACTATCTGTGTAACCAGAGAGTTGATTACTATCAGAGTCAGTGTACCATAAACCAAAATTGAGAGGTCCTGCAACATATCTCAAAATTCGTTTTGCCATTTTCCAATGTGAATCTTTGGGTGATTCCATGAATCTGGAAACAAGGCTAGCTGCATACATGATGTCAGGCCTAGTTGTTGTAAGATACAACAAACTTCCTACTAAACTTTTGTATAAAGTAGAATCCACTGTGGGACCTTCATCATTCTTGCTTAATTTTGTGCCTAAAGGGATGGGTGTTTCTACTAGATTGCATCCTTCCATGCGAAACCGTTTGATGATGTCTGCTGCATAGTTTTGCTAACAGACAAAAATGCCTTTGGCTGATTGATGAACCTCAATGCCTAAAAAATATTTCATTATGCCAAGATCTGTCATCTCAAACTCAGATTGCATGGCATGTTTGAAATCTGTTAGATCTAGATTTCCTGTGTAAATCATGTCATCAACATATAAAAATACAATTAATATTTTACCATGCTAATCTGTTTTGGTATAAAGTGTTGGTTCATTTTGGCTTCTGTTGAAACCACTTTTGATCAGATACGTGTCAATTCTGTTGTACTAAGATCTTGGAGCTTGCTTTAAGACATACAAGGATTTCTTCAACCGATACACTTTGGTTGGGTGCTCTTGGACTTCAAATCCAGGTGGTTGATCGACATAAACTTCTTCTTCTAAAAAACCATTTAGAAATGCTGACTTGACATCCATATGGTATACTTTCCATTTGTGTTGTGCTGCTATGGCCAATAGAGTTCTGACAGTGTCTAACCTTGCTACTAGAGCAAAAGTTTCACCATAATCAGTACCTGGTTGTTGTGAGAATCCTTTGGCAACAAGTCTTGCCTTGTGCTTTTCAATCTGTCCTTTTTCATTTAGTTTGGTTTTGTAAACCCACTTGACACCAATACTTTTCTTGTGTCTTGGCAAATCAACAAGATCCCATGTCTTGTTCTTCTCAATGGAGCCAATTTCTTGGTTCATGGCTTGAACCCAATGTGGCTCCTTGGTTTCTTCCTTAAAGGATGTAGGTTGACATGACATTAAAGAAAAAAGATTGTGTTGTTGAAAGTCATCCAACTGCTGATGGATTTCTCTCAAACTTCGAGTTCTCTGATTCCGTGGTTCAGAGAATGATTCTCTGCTAGAAGTTGAGTTATCCTGTGAGTTATCTGGTTGTCCTTGGACTTGCATTCTTGGAAGAAAAGTGTGAGGTGCTTGTTGTTCTGAATTTTCTGTGTTTTCATAACTTGGCAGCAATGGATTTTGACTGCCCACTTGTTGATTTCCAGAATCATTCTAGAATTGGTTTTCCAAAAATTGTACATCTCTGCTGAGAATTAATGTCTTGGTGAGTGGATTGTAAAGCCTGCAGGCTTTAGATGTTTCACTATATCCAGTGAAAATACATTTTTCACTTCTATCATCAAGCTTCTTCCTTAATTCGGAAGGTATGTGTGCATATTCTATGCATCCAAATGTCCTTTGATGAGCTACATTGAGCTTTGTCCCACTCCATGCCTCTTGGGGAAATTTCATCTGTAGACTGGTGGTTGGTGATCTGTTCAAAAGATAAACTTAGCATGCTACTGCTTCAGCCCAAAAAGTATTTGACAAACATTTCTCTTTGAGAAGTGTTCTTGCCATATTCATGATGGTCTGATTTTTTCTTTCAGCCACTCCATTCTGCTGTGG
>JZKD02S1873845.1:350874-371014 GCA_000966675.3 Picea glauca
ACCACCTATTGACTCTGTTTGCATTGGTCCACATAGGTCAGTGTGAACAAGTTCAAGATGTTGTTTGGCTTGATTGGAAGACTGTGGAAAACTGGTTCTCTTGTGTTTTCCAAGTGTGCAAGACTCACATGGGGGAATTTGCTCTTTAAAGATAGGTAGACCTTTGACCATGGAGTTTTTTTGAAGAAGACTTAGACTCTGAAATGGTATATGTACAAATCTTGTATTCCAAACCATTGTTTCATTCAGGGTTGATGCACTCTGTGCATAAGGTTGAATCAGATTTGCAGTTTTGAGGGTAAGGGGAAACATCCTATGTGGAGTCATGTAGATTTCAGAAATCAATTTTCTGCTGGGTTTTCTATCATAGATTTTGCAAGATGCTCCCTCAAAAAGTACCTTATATCCTTTTTCAATGAGGTGTCCTACACTTAACAAGTTATGTTTCAAGTCTGGAACATGATAGACATTACATATGTCTTTCTTTGCATTCTGTTTAGTAAGAATAGGGATAGTTCCTTTTCCTTGAACTTTGACTAAATGATCATTTACAAGTGTAATATCAGATGATATTGATGAATCAATGTATGAAAGTAATTCTTTGTTACATGTCATGTGATTGCTGCATCCACTGTCCAACAACCAGAGATCTTTAGGTTGTTCTTCAATCTCGTGGCATGAGAGAAACATACCTCCTGAGTTTTCTCCCGTGTGATGTGACACATGTGCTCTGCCTGAGAGTTGATCTGCATGCTTCTTCCTGCATTCATATTCATAGTCCCCATACTTTTTGCAATAATATCATTGAATGCTAGTTTTTTCATTTAATCTTCTCCCTCTGCCTCTTTGAGGCTGGAAATTCTGATGTTGATTTTGTTGTTGATTTATTTGACCTTGGTAATTCTGATTTGGATATTGTTGTGTGTTCCCTCCACTAGTATGAGGGTTACCTTGATTGTTCCCTCTTCCTCTACTTCTTCCTCTGCCTTTCCCTCTTCTGAATGAGAATTGAGTTTGGAAGGCATTGGAGATTGACTCATCTGTGAGATGCAGTCTGGTCTCATGTGTCATCAAAGAACCAATTAGTTCATCTATTGAAAATCTTGACAGGTCCTTGGATTCAAGGATTGCTGTTACAACCATTTCAAATTTCTTGGGTAGAGTTCTGAGAATTTTCTCAACAATTTGTTCATCACTGATGGTTTCACCAATCAGTCTGATCTGGTTCAAAATTCCCATGAATCTGGTCATTAACTGATCTACAGTTTCAGACTCTGTCATCCTTAGAGTCTCGAATTGCGTCCACAAGGTCTGCAGTTTAACTGTTTTGACCCTGTCATTTCCTTGGTAGGAAGATTTAAGGATGTCCCAGGCCTGTTTGGAAGTACCAACGCCTGTGATTTTTGAAAAAATCGAATCATCTACAGAATTCTATATCTAGAATTTTGCTTTGTTTTCTTTGGTCCTCAGAGTTGCCTGAGCAATTCTCTGCGCATTTTTGATGGCAGTGAGGGCGGCTGGATCTGGTTCCACATATCCAAGATCCACTGGTTCCTAGCACTCTTGTTCTTGCAAGAACGACCTCATTCGAAGAGACCAAAATTCATAATTCTTACCAAGAAGAATCGACCCTGAGTTGGGTCTAGATTGCTAGACGATGCCATATATAAAAAACATTTGCAGAAAAAATAGAGGGAAAAAATTCGTATTTACCTCCGATCGGTGAAACGTCGATTTGTCGATGGCTGATGGGAGATTATCGGGCTTGAATTGGCCTCAGTCAACGTGCAATGTGACCGCACGCCTTGTGTTAAAGCGCTACAGGTTTTTCCCATTTTTACCTTTCAAAATGCCGAAACGCAAAAAAAATTCCTTTGGACTTTTCAACGGTCTAGATCGTGCAGTGATCTGACGGTCCAGATCTTATCGGGATATTGCGAATCAAGATTTCGCGAGTTCTTATGTCGAGTGTTTCTGACTCCTCGAATCCCCGATCTTCGATTTTCTGATGGCGCGTTCCTTTCGGGACTTTCCCAATTCCTCTGATCTCTGCCACGTGTCCCAACAAATGGACAATCGTGAGCTCTCTTCACGATTTCACGAATGGATATGACCCGGACGTCTCGTCTCCAGGATCCGCGAAATGCCGATGCGTCGATTGACTTGTTTGACGAGATGACGTCAGCTGGGCCACGCAAATGGAGGGTTCCTCCTGTCGATATTTTGGAATTCGGAGTTTCGAAGTGCACAAGATCCTTGTCCTCAAGATTCGCGATTTGCCGACTCCCGATATGCCGATGGCCCTTTCCTTGTCGGAGCTTTTCCCGAGTCCCTGGATTTACACCACATGTCCGAGAGAGATGGACGGTCCTGATTCCTCCTCGGGATATCGCGACTTGCGATGCTCCGTTGACAGAATGTGTTTGTCAACTTGAAACCTCGAATGCTGAAATGTCGATGGGCGATACGATGTTCGCCACGTGTCCGAAAAAACGAACAGCTAAGATCTTATCGTTATATCGCGTATCGCGATTTCGCGAGTTGCGACGCCAAGTTTCTTGGACAACTTGAAACCCCGAATGCCAAAACACTGATGGTTTGATTGATGTTTGCCATGTGTACGGTCAAATGGACGGTTGAGATCTGATCGCGATTTCGCGAGTTGCAATGCCAAGTTTCTTTGACAACTTGAAACACCGAATGTCGAAATGTCGACAATGCATTGATCTGCTGCCACCTGTCCTCTGAGATGGACGACTCACAAGTCTTCTCGGGATTTCGCGAGATCGCGTATCGGAGTTTTTGGAGTGCAATTTCCTTTGCGCGTCCAATTCCCGATTACCGATTTTGTGATGGAGATAGGATCTCGCCACGTGTCTCTTGATGGATGGTCAAGATGACGTCGGGATTTCACAAGTCAAAAATTCTCTGGTGCGCTCCAAACGACTAGCCGTGGTGCACCTCTTTGCTGATCTAACAACTGTCGGGCCTTTGCACAAGATCTGACGGCTGAAACTCTTTCGCCTTTTCCGCGCTCTCCTCGTCCCTTCTGGACTGGTTTCCCACTCTGGATTCATTCGCAGGACAAATCTTACGGCCTAAGTGGCTGTTCTTTTCACCCGTGGAAGAAAGATTCGTGAATCTTTCAAAGATTTGAAAGAAATACACAAATTCTTCGTTATCTGCTACAATCTTTGACAGATTTGAGTGATTTCCAAGAATCTTTAAATGATTTTGCCTTCTGCATGAAGCTTTAACGAATTTAAGCGAAATCTTCAAGTTCTTTAAACATTCTATTGTTCTGCAACTCTTCTGCGTCAATCTTCGACGATTCTTGAAAAAATACAAAAATCTTGACTGTTTCTTTTTCTGAGTTCTCTTCGTCCAGGATCTTTCGAGCGTTGTATGCTCTGCAACCTCCGCAAGCTTCTTACGACAATCTTTTGAGAGTATTGCAGACAACTCTCCAAGCGTTGTGAAAAGTCTGTGTTGCGTGCTCTCAAGATCCGTGAAGCTCTATACTGTGAGGATCGTGTTGCTCTCCGGACTGTGTGCAGAGGCTTACTACTATAGCTCTGATACCATGATAAATTGTGAAGCAAAAGATAAGTGCAGAGAGAAGAGAATAGAACAGTGTATTGAAATGTATGAAGAAGTACAGAAAGTACAGAACCTAGTTACAATTAGAAGACCATTCTATGCAATGGAAGATGGCTGAGCTAAATATGCTCAGCAAGACAAAAATAGAAAGTACAACTGTCCAGTACAATTGGCAGTGTACAGTCTGTTGAGGGCACAATATATTTAACAAGATCCACCACTAAAACGAATTAATGTGATATATATGAGTAATTCCTTGGAATAAGGGGTTTAAAAACATTAGAAACTCCTGGATGTCATATTGAAAGGGAAAAGCCAAACGTGTGTTAGTCATTGCGATGTTTGCAACACACCAGTTTTAATTTTTCATTTTGATCATATATTGGTAACAGGTTCCAATCGTTGTTCCATCATTGGGACGTGATCCAAATTTTCATGGGTTATACGAGTGCATCCTCCGGCCAATTTAAAAATTCATTCTGGGAAATGTAATTGAAGTAGTGGCCAAGTGCATAGTTTTGATTTCCAACTAACTCATGTCAACCAATTCAATCTAGTAAAACCATGTACCGTTGGGTGGTGACAACACATATTTTTCATCTACAATTTGTTTTAGTTGTCTTCAAATGCTGTTGTTTTTAGCTATCTTCAAATATGCTTGTCAATGGTGGTCTTTATTGTAGGTTTCTCAATTGTTTTGCTTTTCATATCCCTTAAAACACTTGCATAATTTATATTTAATTGTATAAGTTCATGAAGTTTCCATTTAAATGTAAAATCTAATGAGATGCTTCAAAGTGTTTAGCTTTTCTTATCCCTTAAAACATTTGCATAATTTACATTTAATTGTATAAGTTCATGAAGTTTCTATTTAAATGTAAAATTTATTTAAATGTAAAATTTATTTAAATGTAAAATTTAATGATATCTTTAAAAAAAAAAAAAAAAAACTTATAAAATCATTTCTCCATTAGTTAACAGAAATATAAGTTTGCATAATTTCTGTTTAAATATAAAAGTTTATAAAGTAGTTGAAAAGACTTGTAAGACCATTTCTCCAATGACAGAGAAATAAAGACATATATTTCCCCTCTTCTAGTCTATGTATGATGTGATATCATTCCACCTGGTATAAGAGCATATGGTAGTTGGTTACTGTATGATCACTGTTTGTTTCCAAGGAGAAGGAAAATTCTGCTATCAAGGAAACGAGATTGACACTATGTAATTTATATTTAAATGTAGAATCTCATGAAGTTTCTATTTAAATATAAAATTTAATGAGATGCTTCAAAAGACTTGTAAAATTATTTCTCCATTAGTTGAGAAAGCAATAAAGCAATACAAGTTTGCATTATTTCTGTTTAAATATAGAAGCTGAAAAAAGGGAAGAGTAGAGACAAAATAAATGAGAATACACAGAGTTTTATTAAACTACTGAATTAATGAATATTTGTATAATGGTTTGTGATTGATTATATTGAGTTCACTGGTTTTTATTAGATCTAACTTATTCCAAATATAAATGGAGAGGTTGAGATAATATCTCAACAACACACTAAACATGATCTCACAAATCCAACTCTCAAACAACCTCCTAAAAATAAAATCACATAACTCAGGAAAAGATTAACTCTACTTCTCAATGCATTAATAAACATATTAAACAAGTAGGAATTATATATTCCAACATAAATACTTGAGATGATGCTTAAAAAAAACTTGTAAGACAATTTCTCCACCACTAGTTGAAGAAATAAAGATATATATTTCCCTTCTTCTCATTGATGTATGATGTGATATCATTATGTTTATCTGTTCATTAATTTACGTTTTACAGGCTCGATTACATCACGTGATATAAGAGCATATCTTCTTTGGTTAATGTATGGTCACTGTTTGTTTCCAGGGAGACGGAAGATTCTGTTGTCAAGGAAACCAGATTGACACAATGTTCGTGAGGAAGGAAAAGTCAAGAGTTTGAATCTCTGTCCATTAGGAACTAAGCGTTTTAATGATCTACTGTTTGCATCTCTGTCCGCTCAGTGAAGGAGAAGGGCCCATAGAAGGAGAGTCTGCGTTGTTTTGTGAGCAGAGGATGGAGAAGGGCTCAGAGAAGGAGAGTCTGCGTTGTTTTGTGAGTAGAGGATAAGGTAGCAGAGAAGAAGAGTCAGTTGATCTCTGAATGGGGGCGAGGGTACACGAAGAGCTAAGGATGGGTCTAGAAATGTTCAAATTATGTTAAATTTCCTTGAAAGAATAAACTCTCTATGGTTTAAACTATGGTGGAGGCCGCGTTTTTGTTGAAGTTAGGTATTTTCAAGTGTTTTAATTTCGAAATTAAAAAAACTCCACCCCTTTTTGCTTGTTTGTGGAGAATGGTAAAAATGACGAAGGCAAGGTTAGGGTGGAGAAATTTAATGGAAAAGAAAAATTCCGAGTGTAGAAGCTCAAGGTACCAGATTTGTTGGTACAACAAGAATTGCATAAAGCATTAAATGACAAAACAAAGAAGCCAAACCAATGGGTATGAAGATGATAACGACTACAAAGATCTAGATGTAAGGGCTCTCAGCCTTATAAGTTTAAAATTAAAATAAGCATATGTATAAAATTATCATAAACATAGAATTAAATGTCGTAAAGAAATACAAGATTTGATAAATTGAAAAGATTACTGAAACATAAAATTAATCGATATTTTTATGCCAACCAAATGTAAAGGTTATTCATTATCTTATGACATAGATAACGTGTATCTCAAAAAATCGACTGAGTAGGTGCGTGTTCCCATCGAATACCATTAGGAGAAGGTGCAGAGAGGATGTCAATTAGTGTTTTAATTTGATATTAATTGATATAATCTTTTGTTTGATTTTTGGAACATGGTTTTATGTAGAATGGAGAGAAAAGACAAAACTTCGCCAAATTTAACTCGTAAGAAAATGAAATCCCTCGACTACACCTATAACCGTTCCCAGTGAAACAATAAAAACTACAAATATGTTAATGTCAAAGGGTCGGTCGACCCAGCATTGAATGATTGATGATGATTCAACAATTTTTACCTATATTATATTTCAATGTATATGTATGCAGGCGATGCGATGCCTATTTATTATCAAATCCCTTCCCTCGGTGGGAACTATGTGTTGCTTTTTCCATGGTTATAAGTTTCTCATCTTCCCCACATCCAGCTCTCGGAGCTGAGATTAGGTCTCCGTCTATGCTCACCCATCCTAATAATTTGAGATTTATAACCGTGTCAATAAAAACATCCTACTGTTGGCCTGCAACTGGAGGTATGCAACGGGAGATATGCTTGTCTTGTAATTATTTAATTCGGCCCCCTCTCCCACTTTGATTTCAACGTTGTCCAATATTTCAATAGTTCAAATCAGCAGCGTTAACTTACAGTGAGATATCTGGCAATGAATCGACCTGTTTGTAATTTGACTGTAATATCTTGCTGCGTTTGTATTATCTTTGTATAATTAGATATGTGATAGTGGTGTGATACCATTTAATGATGACGATGTGTATGGTTGATTAATTTAGCTCATTTCACTTTTTTAGTTGAATTGTTAAGGTGTGTATTTGATTTGTTAGGTGACCTAGTTCAATTTCTTTAAAATATGTTTGGTTGTGAAGTGATATCCAAAAATTTAACCATGTTAAAGATTAATAATATGTTTGGTTGGGAAGTGACATTCAAAAATTTAACCATGTTAAAGATTAATAATGTCACACAAAATATAAAATACTATAATTTTACATTTCTAACAAACAAAAAATTAACATTTCTCAACCTTAACAATAATAAGTTGATTAGCATTTAAAATTACAAAGCACTCAATGTTCAATGACATGATTAGCATTTGAGATTACAAAGCACTCAATGTTCAATGGAATGATTATCATTTGAGATTATAGTGTTCAATTTTATTTATGTTCTCACTTACGCTCTATGGGCTTTTAAAAGGTCATAAAAGATATTATTTGGTAAATGTTTTTTTAGTTTACTTTGTTATAAGGTTTTTATTTTTGAAGATAAAACAACCTTTGTTTCACAGAATTTGGTCGTTATTTTCTTTTAAGTTATATAATTTACATAATAACGAATAATTGATTTATTTAATTTACTTAATCAATAATTTATTTATCTAAATGACCAAAAATTATTATGATATTGATTTGGTTATATTATTGTTGTTTGTTATTGTTTGTTAAATATTTATGTTTTGCATAGTATAGTATGAAATATTGTAAGTAGTATGAGAGCATTTTGTTTGGCAAAAAATTGTGGGCTATACAAGTGGTATTTAAGAACATATCTCTTTGTCACCCTTCTAACCCCTCTTCTTACCCCCTCAATTGGTAGCGCATTAGACAACATATGTATACAGATCGTCCTAGATATATTGAATCCCTTCGTAGATAAACCCATGAGTCGCCTGGTTTATATAGTTCCACCAAGAACAACAATCAGGAATATACTCTCTAGTACCTCGGTAGTCGGGTAGTACGGCTAAGGGAACAGTCTATCCTCCTTAGTTGGCTCCCTGAGATATTGGGCCAAGTACTATTGTTGGACCCTACATGTATATCAAAGAGCTATAGCATAGGGAAAAACCTTCTCTATAGACACCCTGCATACCCTAACACTTGGGATGGAAACAAAAATAGAACAAACAAGATATATTGCCGCGCAACTATGCCCATGCATTGTGGTTGCGAATATTTCTTCCTGTTAAGAATTTGGGCATTTCAACACTGCAATATTCTTGAGATTGGAGTATAACTTCGCAGAAGTAAAAAATAAAATAAATAAAATAGTGGCCCCACCGACACACTTATTTCGGACCTATCCCATTGGATTCCCCTTTTCTCCCTTATCGCACTTGTACCTTTCATTTCTAATCCTTTTTTTCCAATAGACTTGACCCCTTCCCACTACCCCTATTTTCCAGCTCTCCCATTATATTCCCCTTTTAATCTTGATCTTAGGGGTACCTATCACTTACAAGTCCTCTTCTTCAGTCCCACCCACCCATTTTCTCTTACCAACACTCCCCATATCCCAAAGGAGAACAATCGGAGCCAAGAACTGCAAGCTTCCATCAATCAAACCAAGCACACCCTCCAACAAGTGAAATTTGATATTAGCTCTACCAATTCATGAATTGAAAAATTTGAGACCCAAATCCAACAAAAAATTGATGCCATGGATGCCAAAGTCATTAAAAAATTTAACACCCTCTAATTTGTTGTCAACTAGTTGTTGAACCGAACCCCGAGACCTTCCTCCTTGGACCAACCAGATGGTGTTGATTCATCTCCTTCTGTTAGTTTTCAATACAACTCCTTTCATCGTGACCCCCGACTTCCCCGAGTTGAGTTCAATAAAGTTGATGTATCCAATCCCATAGGTCGGGTCACTCAAATGGAGCATTATTTTTCTCTACATGGAATTACTGGTGAGTTGTCCAAACTTCTCTATGTTGTTCTCTATTTGGATCTTGAATGCTGGAAATGGTGGCAATGGCATAAAATTGCATGTCACGGGTATATTGCATGGACCCAATTTGTTTGAAACCAACACCCACTATCTCATTCATTTGACCAAGTTGAAATAGTCAGGAACAATGGAAGACTTTATAACTACTTTTGATCATTTTACCTTTTGCACCGAGGGCATGTTAGATGCGTTCTTCCAATAATATTTTAGCCTAAATGATGAAATCCAAGCCTAGGTTCTCATGACTCTCCCTAAGACTTGGTTGGAATCTAGTAAACGTGCCAAGGAGGTCCAACACGATGTTTTCTCCCATAACAAAAAAACCATCTTTATTTCCTCGCCCTCGACCCACAAATCATGCCCTCCCTGCAACTCCTCTCAGCGTCCAGAAATTAAATAGGGTTGAAATGGTTGAACACAAACTCAAGGGTCGTTGCTATAATTGTGATGAAAAATATTTTTGGGGGTAAAATTGTAAGGAACAAAAACGTTTTATGGTCATTTAAGAAGATGTTATCAAAGAAGACACGACAGTTCCCCTTGTTAAAGAGCCATCACTTCCCAATGCTACCCAGGAGCCCACAGACTCACCAGAAGTCGACCCACTCATTTCCTTGGATGTCGACACTGGCTTCTCTACTCCACAAACCCTCAAGCTCATTGGATATATTAAACATCAAAAAGTCATCATCTTTGTTGACATTGGTAGCACACATAAATTTATTCATCGGGCATTGCCCAAGAAACTAATTGATATATTTGTGTTGCAAATAATTTTCAATTCATGATAGCCAATGGTGGATCCATCAAATGTGGTGGGCGTTGAGAAAATGTACATCTTCAAATTGGATAGTACCAGCTGAAAACTCATATGTTTTCCATTGACATGGGTGGTTGTGACATTGTGTTAGGTGTTGAATGGTTACTCATTTTGGGTCCCATTCTCATGGATTTTAAGGCATTAACCATACAATTCCAACATGAGGGACAACAATA
This sequence comes from Picea glauca, assembly GCA_000966675.3. Lineage (NCBI taxonomy): Eukaryota > Viridiplantae > Streptophyta > Pinopsida > Pinales > Pinaceae > Picea > Picea glauca. Next base: position 360,989 of record JZKD02S1873845.1, read on the forward strand.
TCAATTCTAAGGACTCGCAATCAGTTCTCCTAAGATCCTCAGTTCCCATCACATGGAAAAACTCCTCAAGAAATTTCACTCTGGTATTATTTCTCAACTCCATTCCATTCAAGCACTTGAGGAACCCTCTGTGCATACTGACCTCCAATCAATCCTCTCCAAACATCAAGCTATTTTTTCCATTCCTGAGGGCCTTCGTCCTTCCCTTGGTGTCCATGATCATTTGATTCCCCTTTTCCTCACAATCCTTCCTACCAGTGCTTGTCCCTATCATCATCCCTTTCCCAGAATATTTAAATTGAGAAAATTGTTAAAGAATTTCTCACCGTGGGTACTATCCATCCTAGTATGAGCCCCTATTCTTCTCTTGTGGTCATGTTACTTAATAAAGAAGGCTCTTGGAGCATGTGTCCTGACTTCCGTGCCCTCAACAAAATCACCATCAAAGAAAAATTTCCCATTCCTCTCATTTATGATCTCTTGGATGAATTGAGTGGTGCCTAATTCTTTACTAAACTTGATTTGCGTTCTATATACCACCATATACATATGAAAGAGGAAGACATTCGTAAGATTTAATTTCAAACTCATGAGGTCCACCATGATTTTCTGGTCATGTCCTTTGGCTTGTGTAATGCTCCCTCCACTTTCCAAAGCCTCATGAATCATGTCTTTCATCCTTTTCTCTGTCATTTTTTTTTAGTTTTCTTTAATGCTATTCTCATCTATAGTAAAACCTAGACATACAATCTTGCTCATGTGGATCGAGTTATACATCTACTCTCTCAACACCAACTTTTCCTCAAACAATCTAAATATTATTTTGGAGCCTCAGAATTCAACTATTTGGGTCATATTATTGGAAAGGAAGGTATCAGGGTGGATCCTAAGAAGATTGAAACTATGTGGGATTGGCCTGACCCCAGGACTATCAAAACATGGTGTGGGTTTCTAGGTTTAACATGACATTATCGCAAGTTTGTTAAGAATTATGGAAATATTGTGGTGCCTCTCAGTTCTCTCCTTAAAAATAATTCTTTCGCTTCGACTCTCATAGGGGATGATGCCTTTCCAACCTTGAAGGTGGCTATGTGGACCACTTTGGTCCTGACCCTTCCTAATTTCACAAAGACTTATGTCCTAGAATGTGATTCTTCTAGTAGAGGAATTGGACCATTCCTTATGAAATATGGTCAACCTTTGTCCTTTACCGGCAAACAACTATCATAAAGACATTTGGTTTAATCAATCTATGAAAAGAAAATGTTGGTTATTTTGCATGCAGTGGATCTCTGGCACCCTTATCTATTGGCGAAACACTTCCAAATTAAGACAGATCATCAAATCCTCAAGTATTTTTTAGAGAAACAACCTTCCTCCCTGGAGAAACAAAAATGTGTGACTAGGCTCTTTGGATACGATGATGAGAACATTTACAAGAAATGAAAAGAAAATGTGGTTGCTAACGCTCCTTCCAAAAAATATGAAGATGAAGGGTCCATTTTTTCCCTCTCCTTCATTGTACTAGATTGTCTCTAGGTTGTTCACCAGGAATAATTACATGATCCAAAAAAATTTCATCTCATCCAATAGTTGCAAGCCAAATCTCAAGTTTCCTCGAGTACTCTTGGCACAATGAAGAGCTTTGATACAACGATTGTTTTTATTTAAGAAAGAAATCACAAATTAAATCCACAGTGCTTTCTGAGATCCATGCTACACCCACATCTTGTCACTCATGTTTTACCAAAACATATGACCAGGTCAAACATTCTTTTTTGGGGGGATGGTATGAAATAGGGCATTCACACTTTTTTGGCAGAATTTAATGTTTATCAATGCAACAAGGGAGAAACAATAAACGATCCTAACACACTACAACCACTTCGAATTCCACCTTCTATTTGGAAGGACATCTCTATGTATTTTGATGTGGGATTACCTAAATCATGAAATAAGTTAGTCATCATGGTGGTCGTTGATCCTCTTTCAAAGTATGCTCATTTTTGTTCTCTTCAACACCCATTTACTGCCTCCACTGTGGCTCAACTTTTCATGGATAATGTCTTCAATATTTATGGAATGACTCATTCTATTGTTTCTTATCAAGATCCCACTTTCACCAACAATTTTTGGAAAGAATTGTTCATAGTGCAAGGCACCCAATTTCATCTCGGCACAACCTATCATCCCTAGACTGATGGTTGAACTAAAGTTGTCAACAAGTGTTTGGAAACATATTTGAGTTGTTTTGCATCTGAAAGGAAAAACAAGTGCGTTGAATGGTTACCACTAATTGAATGGTGGTCGAACACTTCTTACCATACAACAACTTGCATGACTCCTTTTGAAGTCATATATGGACAAACTCCCCTTTTAGTTTTCTAATACATGCAAGGTGTCTCTGATATGGATTATTTTCAGCACGAAATGGGAGAGGAGATATAGAATATAAATATACATAGATATTTCAATAGAGATAATAATATAACATGTATATAAAAAGAGGCACATATATATAGTAATACACAGTTTCTATTAATGAGCGAAATGTACAAAACTGTAGAAATACAGAGTGAAAGACTCCCTAGAATGGTGGAAGCTTATCTCTGTGAAGAGATGTGACGACTAGTCACATTCACAAGAAGAAGATTGTTAAAATGAGGCTCCAAAGGAATTTTAAACATAAATAAAATACAAAACCATAAGCCCAGAAGATGAAAATCCAATAGTTTTGTGGACCCCGTTTTGGGTAGTTTGGTGTATCAACTTCCCGGAGGTGTAACTTTGGCATACAATCTTTGTTTGGGAAAAATGATAGCTCATTGGAAATTTATCGTTGAGGAGATTCATTTTTGGGTCTCAATCAAATCCTTTGCCAATAATTCAGACAATCTATCCTGAAAAAATTCATTTAGGCCCTCAAAATGGCCCTAGAAGTTTAGGAACCATAAAACTACTAAAAATAGTAAATTCCCAAAAGTCTATTTTGAGCTAGTTGGAATAGGTAGGTGGCCACCGATATTGACCTAGACCAATCCTCCCTCCTTAAAAAACAATGATATCCATTGATTTGAGTTCCCGGGGGAGAGGGAAAGGCATTTGTTGAATCTACATCTTGATGAGTTGCTTGCCTTACTGGAGAAATTGTGTTCCTTAGCTTGTTGAAGGCTATCATGAACCTGTCACTTGAAGGGTTGGAACTTTTTAACGAATCTGGATACATGACTTGACTGTGTGAAGAAGGAATTATTATTTTTTTATTCAATCTTTTTGACTTGCTTCTGCCGGACAAAAGGTGCTTAGACTGAGGCTGCAGTGGTTGTGGTGTTCTTTTGTTCACCTTTTAAACAAACTGTGAAGAAGTTGAAATTTGTAGTATGAGATACTACCTTGTGAAACTGTTTAGGTGGAACAGTTGTTGGAACTACCTCCGGTATCCTGTAGACATGACCCACCCTATTAACAATCTTAGTATGGGGTTGAGACTCATAAATAGCATGGAACTTCCACATATATTGTTGGACCAATAGAACATCACAAAAATCTAGTGGGGAAACATCACATATTACCTCATCCTTGAAGGGTTGGATGTCATATGAAAATTGACACTCTTGGCTGATGCAAAGGTCTCGTCGCTAGAAAATCCACGCAATTTTTTATGGCTGCAGGTGTGGTGTTGTCGACAATATGAATTGTTCGACGACCTATGTTTATATAAGGTTCGTTTGGCTTACTCTATAAACAATAACATGCATTGGGGTACCCTTCACCCACATCTATGAATGAAAAAGGCCCTCCCCCTCTTCTAGATCTGTTGATTCTTCCAATTGAATTGTTTTGGTCATGACAATAGTAGTGGGGTCTACATCGATGATTTGTCTTCTCCCATTATTTTCTGAATCAAATTCCAAATCGGGGTTTAACTCATTTTCTTTGATCTCGACCACTAATGATTTTTTTTAGTGACAATCATCAGCGTTCTTCCAGGGGATTTTGTGGAAATCACACCACATTCTAGTGTCCTTTTTTGTCTTCCTGTGACCCTTCTTTTCATGTGGTTTGGACTGGTTTTTGAGAGGTTGTTTGTTAGGGTCGTCTTTATCATAATTTTTTTGTTGCGTATTTTCAGACCCAAACTCCCATTTGTTTGGGTGCATAAATTTTTGCCTAATTTTGACATCATATCGATAGGAAGCTCCCAACAATGAGATGTCCAGAAACTCCATTTTAGTTTGGATTTACTTGTGCAGAGCCCCACGGTATTTCATAACCAAATGTTACTCAGAATATTTGATACCCAACTTGGTGTGCAACATATGGAAGGTATTTGTGAACTCCATCACTGCTTGGCTCCTCTCTTGATGTAGCATGGTCGATCTCATATATTGGTCATCATAGTTACCAACAGGGTAATATTGTTCCTTGACCGCATCAAAAAAAAATACCAAGTCAGCTCGGCCCCATATATTCTAGACTCATCTGTGGAAATTTTCTACAAGTAAGTTTCCCACCAATGTTTGACATGGGGGAGAGCCATAAGGAGTGTAAAGGTGATATTTTCACTATCGGATAAATTGTGAACAAAAAAATAACCTTCTAGCAGATTTAACCGTTTTTCTAGGGCATCCTCATCTATATGTCCTTCAAATAGGGGAATATCAAAATTAACTTGTACCTTGAAAGGAGAAGTGCCTACAAATTTGATTCTTGATGAATATGCATCAGTTTTTATTGGTAGGCATTGAAGTATGTGGGGAAAATTCTCCATCATTTCATCCCTATGTTGTGTGAGATATTTCTCAAGAAATAGATGAATTGTTTGCTCTATCTTTTTTTTCCGCCATGGAGGGTTTCTTGGGTGTGTGAGAGAAATTTTACTCAAGAGATACAAGCTCGAGACCCAACTTTCTATACCCGGACATTGTTAGAGACATGCACTGAAAAACGATCAAGAGCAGCCTGCTCTGATACCACTAATCCAGATTAGTTTCGGCATGAAATGAGAGCGAAGATATAAAATAGAAATATACAAATATATTAAAAGAGAGATAATAATATAATAGATATATATCATATATATATAACAAGACACATAGATATACATTAATACATAATTTCTATTAATGATCGAAATGTACAAAACTATAGAAATACAGAGTGAAAGATTCGCTAGAATGGTGGAAGGTTAGATTTGAGAAGAGATATGACTGCTACTAACATTCACAAGAAAATGATTCCTAAAATGAGGTTCCAAAGACCTTTTTAAAACAAATAAGATGTAAAACCATAACCTCACAAGATGAAAATCAAACAATTTTGTGGACCCTATTTTGGGTAGTTTGGTGTATCAACTTCCCACGGGCGTAAATTTGGCATACGATCTTCATTTGGGGTGAAGAATAGCTCATTGGAAAGGTATCATCGAGGAGATTCATTTTAGGGGTTCAATATGATCATTTGGATAACATTGAGGTTCTTTGTCCTGAAAAAAATTCATTTAGGCCCTCAAAATGGCCCTGAAAGTTTAGGAACTGAAAAAATGCTAAACATAGTAAATTTCCATAAGACTATATTGAGCTAGTTGAAATAGATAGGTGGAAACCAATATCCACATAGATAAATATTGAAGGTCCCAGTGGTTGAAAAAACACTTATAGTTTGAGAGGTTATTCTCTGTACTCTCAAAGATAATTTGGTCATGGCTCAGAATTGCATGAAGAACAAGCAAATCAAGGTTGCTTGGAACATCAATTTGCTGAAGGAGAGCAAGTGTTTATTTGATTGCAACCTTATAGGAAAAAATCACTCCAGTCAGAGCATTTTCAGAGAATGGTGCCCACATTTTATGGTTCTTATACATTTCTCAAGCAAGTGGGACAAGTGACCTATAAGTTAGACTTTCTGAGTCATTATTATCTCCAACCTATTTTTCATGTCTCCTTGTTAAACAAGGTGATTGGAACTAAGTTCGAAACTCAAACATGGCATACATAAAAGTCACATATGTCTGGTTTGGTATCAACTAACACTTCCACTCTAATATCTTATGGACCACACTCTTTCTCCACCACAACTTTGAGGTTCCAACTTGAATCATATAAGACACAACTGCTTCGGACCATCGATGACGTATTTGTGATGATTAAAAATATTGACAAACTTCACTCTTACAAATTATATATCTCATTGTATTTTTCATATAAGTAGTCAAGTAAAGGAATAATTCTATGGATGAAATCCCATCTTTCGGATGACATAGCTCATTGTATCTAGGAGTTATCTAGGAAATTGTTTTGGGAACTGAATGTGTTTAGAAGATAATCATGCAACTTGAACACTTCAAAAATATAAAAACATAAGCATTGATGTTCTTAACTCTACAAGACCCACTAGTTATTTACACAAAGATAAATTGTAATTGGTGTTCGTGACTTTACACGAACCACCAGTTTTATAACAGACCGTAAACATAATCAAATCAACAATATGTTCTTGTGGCACCATATACAACAAGAACCACCAATTTGAATTATGCTATTATGTTCCAGAATTGGTTATGTATCATATAGAATTAATAAATATACAGAAAACATAAAACACTTTCACCACATATTTCAACACCACTCAATAAATCTATAATATCTAATTTCCACGTAGCAAACAACTCCATATAGAAAAAAAAATTGTTGGAAAACAAATTATTCCATCAAGTTTTAAAGACCAAGATCCTTGCAACACCTCCACTTGAAATCTGGTCGAATATTTATTGGGTATCTAAACACATACTTCACCCATATTTCATGTGACCAAAACATGTGTGGATTTAATTCACAGTGAAAGCTCTCTGTTGTACACCATCACTCATAATCCACAGTCGACAACGATTTCCTCCACACATTTTCAGGTTGTGCAGATATGAATCAAGATCGTTCTTGGTTTGGTCTCCATAGTCATGCAGTCGCACTACAATTACAACACCCAACACAAAATTCTCTTCACACATATTTTCATCACGCGGATATACCTCTAGAAGCACACATATTTTCACCACATGAATATACCTCTAGCAGCCTCTTTTACATGCAGTGAAATTAAAACAAAAGGAAACAACACAAAGTAATATATACTACTCTCATCTTACACGGCCCTACCATGAGGGAGATGAGCCCAAAGCACTCAGACATCACACTCAATTATACACATAAAATATTTTAAATGCACATTACAACTTAGCTACATGACACTTATATAGTTTCTCTCAGATATAACTTATTAAAAACATGTAGATAGTGGTTGAGAGAATCTCTCAACAATATCCAACAAATCTCAAACCAATCTAGAAAGTAAACATTAATTTGAACATATATAATGTTATTTCTATGACAAAACTTTATGTGGATGCCATACTACTATTTGAAAGAAACCCCACCATTTTTGGAACAATATCTTAAGACATTTCTATCAAACTCCATGCATATATCTTTGTCATGTTTGCACATTTTCATATCTTTATGCATGTATTCATTATATTTTAAGGTAGTTCATCATTTGATAATATTGTTATGGTGAAAATTGTAGGCTGGGAAAGCCCGACCCAAACCACAACATGGTGACAACTAGGAGAATACCTACCCACTTTCACCTCAGATAGGTACTCCCGTCACTTTAGAGGTGAAGTGATCACCTCAACAGGGGAATCTTGGGTGACCCTAGGGGGAAATGAGATGGAAAGTGATATGTTGAAATGAATTCCCATATAGTTTAAGTTTCTAAGTGGAATATTCCTTTGATGAATCATCTCGGAATTGGTTTAGGTTTACCAAGTCTTTGAGTACATGTGGAAAGTGTTGGTACCTTCTCGAGACACAAGAAAATCCAAATATACAAGCTATATGTTAAGTGGACAAGAAAGTTAAGGTTTTTGTACCTATTTTCATAAATAAAAAAGATATATATCACTAAGAAACAATTAATAAATATGCTAGATAAGATGCTAAAAATATAACAAATGATGGAAGAGACAAGCTAGTAAAAACTAGTACAACTCAAGTATCAAAGCATAAAACTTTAGCATCAATGTAAGGTCATTATAGAAAATTAATGCAGAGATATAAATGTAGCATTATGTATCTATTGAAAATATTGTCACAAAATAAAAATTAGCCTCCAAAACTCCAAAGAATCCACCCAAAAGATGCACTAGGACTAGTAGACTATGTTGGCAAATTCTCACCAAATTCTGACTATTGAAATGTGAGTTATGAATCAAAAGGAGAGTGATTTGTTGCATCCCTAATGGTTGTATATTTAATTTAGTTGTATATCCCAAGAGACTAAGTATACTAAAAAACCATAGAGGCTTTAGCAACCTCAAGGAATAAACAATAGATTCTAACTTCAATAATATTAATATTTCATTAAATCACATTTACCAAAGAAAACAATTTACATTTCCAATGAAAATTTCAGATCAGGGCGTTTTTTTAAAATGGGTGAACAAAGTATTTAAAACACAAGTTATATCAACAATATCCATAGGGGTTTAAACCCTCTTACTCCCTCGGTCATGCAAACCAATCTCAGAGTAGATCAAGGAGGGTGTACACCCTTGTACCCCTCTAAGATACTTTGCAATAAAAGAATTGTAAACTAGAAAATGAAAAGTACTTGATGGAAGGTGTATGAACTTATACTCCTCTTAGTATTTTAACCAACAATATCATGAAAAGAGCAAGAATAATGCATAGTTTCCTTACCAAAACCAAGAGAGTTTCAATATCAAACACTAGTTTCACCAAGACAAACCATCCATAAGAAAGAACAAGAGTCTCCAAGAGGTGTGCACCACCTTAGCTCATCCATTCATCAAGAGATCCACCAAAAATAATTTGCAGGAGAGAGGGATGCCAAAAATGATCAATTATTGAGATAATTGCAACCAATGTAGTCTTCTCACAATGGGAGAGCTATGATCCTATGAGATATAAATTATCTCTATTTATAAAAAAAACCTCTAATAAGAGTTTTTCCACAAAACCTAGGGTAAACCACATAGTAAGGGAACAACAACCCTTCGTTTTCCTCTTTACAATTTAAAGTTTGATTTTGCACAATAAAAACCCCATAAAAAGTATGATGTCACCCCCTTAGGGAAATGTTTTGGCATCTTTGGAATGTCGTTGAGGTTGGGGATGAAACGTAGAGCCACCAATTTAAGGCGTTCTTCCTCATCAAATGATGCCATGTGTCCTCATCACCACCAAAACTTAACCCATGCATGATGTAAATCCCTCAAAGTGTAATGTTTGGCCTCCAAAAGAAGAACTTTCGGTTAGTAGGGGCATGGGTAAGGTCCTCCAAGGAATATCCAAATAATCCAAAGGTTTTCCTCACCATATAGAGTGTGGGACATGGTATCCAACCTGTGGGTGTCAAGCCCCAAGGAAGCCCAAGATAGGGTTGTGCTTCCAAAGTTTTCCACCAAACAAGGTCCTCCAAAGACAATGAATGTGCCCTCGAAGGATCTCAAGACAAATTCATCATGATGATTAAATAAATTCAATAAAATATCCACCTAATCATGTGTATCAGAAGCCACCTCATCAAAATAAATAAATTCTCAAAGACCCTATGCAACTTGCCAATTTTGGGTATGGGAGGGTTCACAAGGTGACCTATTGGGTGAATCACCCCCTAGGTCAAGGAGTGTTTCATGAATGTAACCCCTTTCTAAGACATGTGGAAATGATGATATGGATGGGGGAAAGACTCTTGGTCATGGGGTTCTTGACATACAAGAGACCGTAGTGTCTCATTTATGGTTTCCTTTGTAGAGGGTGTGATGCACCTTCATTTTCAATGTATCCTTTTTCCAAACCCATTAATTTCCATTAATTAATTAAGGTCTGAACACTAGGTACTCCATAGGGTGAATCCATTAGCTTGGGGGGAAGAAACGTAGTTTGACTTGAAGGGATAAGTACACATAGTTCTATGGGGGTATAGTCTAGTTGGTAACACACT
>JZKD02S1873845.1:387562-430016 GCA_000966675.3 Picea glauca
AACAATCGTGTCAGAACATGTCAACATCATATCATCAAATCAATGAAATATCACAGTAAATAAATCAACCCAAATAGCACACTCCCTGACTCAATCCGGAATCCAAGGGGTTCCACCGATGCCTCTGCATCCTCAAGGTCCAAAACCCTGCACACTCAATAAAACTGAGTCAATAACACCTGTCTACGTCAAAGCAGTAAAACATCATGTCATCTATCATAACGCATCATAATCAAGGATAAATGTTTTAACATCATAAAAGTCCAGATCACTTGCGAGCAAGTGTCATCAATGAATAAGTTTTCTCAGTGCGCCAGAGCGGGATGTTACAACACCCTTATACTCCTTCAAGATAATTTGCAATAAAATACTTTTAAACTATCAAATCAAGAGAATTTTATGGAGGGCATATGCACTTATACTCCTCCTAGGGTTTTAACCAACAATATCATGAAAAGAGAAAGAAGAATGCACATTTTCCTTACCAAAACCAAGAGAGTTGAAAGATTAAACCATAGTTTCACCAAGAAACCATCCACAGGCAAGAGAAAGAGTCTACAAGAGGTGCACACCATGTTAGCTCATCCATTCATGAAGAGATGCACAAAAAATCATTTGCAAGAGATAGGGATGCCAAAAATACTCAAGTATAGAGAGAATTTAGCCAATGTAGTCTTCTCACAATGGGAGAGTTAGGATCATATGAGACAGAAATGATCTTTATTTATACAAAAATCTATAATAAGGGTTTTTCCACAAAACCTAAGGTAAAACAAAAAGTAAGGGGACAACAACATCCCCTTTACAAATTAAAATTGGATTTTGCACAATAAAAAACCTAAAAAAATCATCACATCACCCCTTTAGAGAAATGTTTTGGCATATTTGGAAAGTCGTTGAGGTTGGGGATGAAAGGTTGGGCCTCTAAAGGCATTATTTCAAGGTGCTATAGACCTCTCCACTAAGTCAATGCATTATTCATCATCAAATGATGCCATGCGTCCTCATCACCACCAAAACCTAACCAACGCATGATGTCAAAAATCTCAAAGTGTGATGTTTGGACTCCAAAGGAGAAATGTTAGTATAGTAGGGGCGTAGGTGAGGTCCTCCGGGGAACCTTCCAAGACTCCAAAGGAATTCATCACCATCTGGAGTCTCGGCTAATGTATCCAACCGGTGGCACTCAAGCCTCAAGGAAGCCCAAGCTAGGCTTGTTCTTCCAAAATTTTGCACCAAACAATGTCTTGCAAAGAAAATGAATATGCCCTCCAGGGATCTCAAGTCAATTTTATCGTGATGATTAAATAAATTTAATAAAAGAGCCACCTAAGCATGTGCATAAAAAACAACCTCATCAAAATAAATAACTTCTCAAAGACCCTATGTAGCTTGCCAAGTTTGGGTATGGGAGGGTTGATAAGGTGACCTATTCAGTGAATCGTCCCCTACATGAAGGAGTGTTTATGGAGTGGAACCCATTTCTAAGACATATGGAAAATATGATATGGATGGGGGAAATAATCTTGGGCATGGGTTTCATGACATATAATGGATCATAATGTCTCATTATGGGTTCCTTTGTAGAGGGTGTGCTACACCTTCATTTTCAATGCATCCTTATTCCAATCCCATTCATTGTCATTAATTAATTAAGGTCCAAACACTAGATACTACTTCGGGTAAATTGATTATCTTGGGGGTCAGCACCAAAGTTTCACTTGAAAGGAGAAGTACACATAGTTCCATGGGTATATATTCTAGTTTGTAATGCACTTTGTGTAAATCCCTCAATCAAGTGGGACATTTACCTCATGTGTTTTCTTTTGCAGGTCTTTGATTTTTTAGGAGAATCATTTCATTTCTCTCAAGACCTCTTTGGGCAAGCATATGGGATGTTCATAATTAGTATATTATATTTTTCTAGCCATATCCCCTCTAGGCCTTCAACCCTTTCTTCCAATTAAATGAGGGACAATCGTTTCTTTGGTCAATAGACCTGAAAACCCAAAAGATAAAGAGATTGGGGGAAAAAGTGTGGAATGTGACACATATGGTTAGGAATGGAAGGATGAATCGTCAAGGGAACCTTCCAGTAGAAAACCAATCCTTAAGGGTGACCACTTACTAGGTAACAATGTCAACCACCAAGGTCAAATAGGGAAAATAACATAATGTTCAAGTATATGTTACATAATCAAATCAGTTTTAAATGCAACAAATAGAAATGCCTCAAATATTTAAATGACACTCACCATAATACTTGGATTGTACCTCGTGGATAATATACAATGTCCTTCGGAAGCAAGTTGGTGTAGTGGATACCCTCATGATGAGCCTGGAATTTTGTTGGTGAAGCGAGTCTCTATGTATGCAAGTGGGCATTGTTGATGAAGTTGTCTCTCAGTACTCCATGTCTGCAACCTGAGGCCCTTGAGAGATCATCTCCTTATTTATCCCTAGAAGTTAGGGATAACAATTTCTATAAAATATTTTATTTATCTTTTATTGAGAAATAGCTATTTTGATTTGTGATTCCTTCCTAAATTGTATTTAACTTGCTAAATATAGAAACTAATGAAAATTTCCCTAAAATTCACATCCCACAACATTGAATTTTATAGACAACTTATCAAAACAATATGTAATATCTAAAGTAAATTTGAGGGTCATAATTCATAAACCACAACATAGTGTTTTCTAGACAACTTCTCAACACAATATGTAATCTCAAAGTTGAGGGTCATAATCCATAAACAATATTTTGGGAAATGTATACATGAAATTCATCATTCATCTATGGAATTTATTTCAATAGGTTACAATTAATGTCTATTTATGTTAAATGACATTGAATGAAAATCACAAGAGAGAGATAAGAAAATGAGTGTATTTTCCCTATATTTAGAGTGTGCACTGAATATATTGAAGAGTGATTAATGTATAAATAAATAAAGCTACACATTATGATAATAGAAAATTTTTGTGTGAGATCTATCAACAAATAGGACATATACAATATAGTTTCCCATGTGTGAGCTCATCCACCAAGAAAAAAGAGTCCAAGACAAAAACAAAATCTTCCAATCCACTAAGAGTCTTATTTGAGTTGATCAAGGTGATTAGGATGAATAAAATCAACAATCAATAGATTAAGAGACTATATATCCAAAATTTTCTATTAAGGAAACAATTCTTTCCTTAGAGGCTAGAGAAAAAGATTAGAATATTGTTTTTTTCTCCCTTCAAGATGGTAGTTGTTAAGGGTGCATCATTAGGATGAATGGAAAAAATTCATGAATTTGATCATTCTAATTATAATAAGGAGCTAGTACCTTCTTGAAAGTGCATGAAGCCATCTTCTAAATTATAAATCATGCTTCTACAACCTTCTTCACTAGGGTGGGTTAAGATCAAGAAAAAGAAATAGAAAAATGTAAAGATCAAAGACTTCATTCATTCTCAATACTCAACATGCTTTATAATTTTTAGTTTTATAAAGATTTAGTTCATTGAAACCTATTTTTATGATAAATTATCAAGTGTGGAGAATATTATTCTCCATTTTTATATAAAACTCTCGTAACATCTATAAAATGTAACCACTTTTCTTTTTCTTTCTTATGAATAAAAAGCTATGATTTTATTTTGAGAGAAAGTTTTTTTTGTCAAGATAATTATCTTTCAATAAACATGTTATACAATTCAATATTATTATATATCAATGAATACTATTAATTATATATCAATGAATACTACTTATGGTTTATATTTTATTTAATTTATTACACCAAACCATATTTAAGTAAGTATCGATCATTTTTTATTACTTATTGATATATTTTCTATGAAATATGTTGATCATTCTTTCCTATGTTATGAATCATTGTATTCACTCGTTTTTCATTCACACATGATTTGATCATTGAGTGGAATGGATTATGGCGGTACGCCAATCAATATATCCATTAAATGATGCTGGCTTTCATCTAAGCGTATGTGGATCACAATCCTTATCAATTCATATTTTATTATAACTTTCATCTAAGCTTATGTGGATCACAATCCTTATCAATTTATTGTGGTAGTTTTTGCAACATGGTTGAATGAAGTGAGTAAAATGGATCATGCATGGATCAATATCATATCAAACAAAGGAATATAACATATATCGAATAATATGGTTTCAATGCCAAATACTTATATTCATCAATATTGTTCCAATGCCAACCACCATCGAATCTATTTCATGTGTTCTCGAGTGGTTTAGATTTAATTATTATAAATTTTGTATTGATCATTATCATTATGGTTTCAACATATTTTGGGAGAAAAATCACATTTACATTTTGCAAAAAGGTATTCTATACACCTCAGACACCTAAATGTTATTTACATTTTTCAAAAGGTATTCCATACACCTAAATGTTAAAATAGACATTTCTAATGGTTTCAACATATTTTGGGAGAAAAATCACATTTACATTTTGCAAAAAGGTATTCTATACACCTCAGACACCTAAATGTTATTTACATTTTTCAAAAGGTATTCCATACACCTAAATGTTAAAATAGACATTTCTAATTAACACTAATAAATAAGTTTTGATGTTGGTTTTTGAATGAATTAAATTCCCTATATCATGTATCTGATATCATGTAAGTATGTGCATAACCCTTCCGTCTTTTTTCTATGGTACATTTATATTATTATAAATTTGATTACACTGAAAGAGACATTTTACATTCATTTATTCAATTCAAAATGGGGAAGTGTACATGATGTAAAATAATCATTAATGTGATATAAGTGAGGTATATATATATACTTAATATTAATACAATTATTAAGAAGGTTTAACACTATGAATATATATTACATTCAACATTTTATTTCTATTCGGAAAAGTTTGATTTTTATCTTCCATGTTTATCTTTTGATTTATATCATATTTAGTAATTATTCTCAAATTTTTGTACCTAAAAAAATGTTTTAGTAAATATAACATAAATTAGAGTGATTTTTAAAAAAATTATGATGTTTAAGTAAAGACAAAAATATGTATTATGTATAAAATAATTTATTTGTGAAAAAAATAAAATTAAGATATTATAAGGAGGTGATTAACCTTAATTTAAAAGATCGTATGTATCTCTTTGTTTTGATTAATGTAAAGAATAAAATCAAAATTTCTAAAATAATAAAAAACTTTCATGAGTTGCATAGTGAAACTAGGTTTTTGATGATTTTCAAAACATAGTATGATGAAAGAACTTGTCATATTCATGTCACTAGGAGTGTTAAAGATGAAAAAACATTTTCTCTTAAAGATTCCTACTTATGGTAAAGTTAGATCACAATTTCAAAATATTTGTCTCAATAACAAAGATTCTAACCTTTTAGGTAATATAAATTATGGTGATTGTGGAATGCTTCTCTTAATGCTTTTCGAAGACAAGAAAAAATTATGAACAAAATCCAAGTAATACCTTAGACAAAAATAAAATAGGGAAGGGATGGTGTAATGTCTAGAGAAAGAAATATGTTGCCTCTTCATTCGTAAATCACTATAAAAAGCTTCAAGATAAATATACTTTCGCTTTGTAGGGTGATATTTTGACCACTCTAGGATGACCATGTGCTAGTGTTCATCTAAAATCGAGGAAAAAAGTGGTTGAAATTCTTCAGAGAGAAAATCTACATTCCCAAAATGATCTCCATCGCAATTCCCAAGGGATGACCTAAAATTACACTGAAAATGTTGTGATGGGTCATCCTTGCATTGACGGAAAAAATATGTAATCATATCATCATAAGAATGCCAAACATATGACTTATCCATGCATGGAGACCATTCCTATGAATATTATACCTTAACCCTATTTTCTTGATATCTACCCTCACTGTCGTAAATGGGGTCTCTATAAAAAATGAGACGACCAAAGTCCCATCTGCATATCCTAGTCTGTATGAAATTTTTTATATGCTCATCAACCATATCTAAGGGTTATTTCATAATACCATGAGTATGATTGAAAATGACCATGTCTTTGTGTTCGTGTGAAGGAAGAACAAAGGTTAGGGCGGCTTCAACTAGATCTTTAAATTATTCATCATTTAAACCATTTTCTTCTTCAACTTCATGTAGAGGAGGAGAGTAAGGCTGGAAAAACTCAACTTCATCAAGTGGGATAAAAGCTGACGATTTCTCACGAGGCTTCTCAACATGTTGCACATCATAATATTTTTTCTTTCTCTTTATGGACAAGCTCATCTATCACCTCTTCATCACAAGAGGCTTGATCGTTAATATATAGTGCTTTATTTTCCCTTTTCCAAAAGGGTTTGTTGCATCCAAGGGATCCTCTAATACGTCTTCACTTACAAATTCATGTAATAAAGTATCGTAAATATATTTGAAAGGGTCAAAACGCATCATGTTCTATTATTTTTGTGGAGGAGGAATAAAGGTCTATATGTCTCCATCAAAAGGAAGGTTAGGTATAAGAATTTCATCTTCATCAAATTTCTTGTCTAAATATTCAACATGTGAAACTTCATTGGAACCTTCTTGGTAAATTTATTCATATATTTGTCCTTCAACCATTTCTTCATCCTCAAGGGGTAGTTTTTCAAAAAAAAAAATCTTTTACATGCTTTATTATTTCCTCAAAAACTTCATTAGCATCCTTTTCCATTTCCATTTGTAAAAGTTTCCATCTCGAGCTATGGAAATTTATGGATGAGGGATCATGCCATGGTGCCATAATTCCATTGATTTAAAAGACATATCAATGGATTCAAGAGATGATATGAAGGCTCATCAAAGGATGGAAAGGGAGAAACAAGTAAATGTGGGTTCTGGGAAGGTGGAGTCGCCAGATGATCTTTAAGAGGATCTCATCAAGGGTGGAAGGGAAACATTCTTCAAGTGGAGTCGCCAAGAAATCTCTGGGTAAAGGCTTTGGGATGGTATCTTTCAAAAGTGTCGTTAGGGAACGATAGAGGAATCAAAATGCTCTCTGGCAACGACAACAACATTTTATCACCCAAAGTTTAGGTTCGGAAAATCCTGACCCAAACCACAATATGAAGAAAACTAGGATAATACCTATCAACTATAACCTTAGATAGGTACTCCCATCACTTTATAGGTGAAGTGATCAACTCAAGGGTGGAATTACAAATGAACCTAGGGGGAAATGAGACAGAAGGTGAGATGATTAAATGAATACCCCTATATTTATAGTTGATAAGTGGAATATTCATTTGATGAAACGTCTCAGAATTTGTTTAGGGTTTCCAATTATTTGAGTACTTGTTCAATGTATTTGTACCTTCCCGAGACATAAGAAAATCCAAATATGCAATCTATATCTTAAGTGCAAAATAAAGTTAATCTTGTTGTCCCTATTTTAAGAAATGAAAAGAGATATATATCAGCAATAAAGAAGTAAAAAATATGCTATATAAGATAATAAAATTCTGACAAATGATGAAAGAGATAATATAGTAAAAACTAGTACAACTCAAGTATAAAAGAATAAAACTTTAGCATTAATGTAAGGTTGTTCTAGACGAGTATTTCATATATATATATTCATCCTTATGGTTGCATAAAACAAATTGTTAAAAAATAATAATCATCCACCAAAAGTCACAAAAAATACACCCAAAAGATGTGCTAGGACTAGTGGACTATGCTCGCAAATTCTTAGCAAATTATGATAGTTGAAATGTGAGTTATGCATAAAAACGAGAGTGATTTGTTGTATCATTCATGGCTATAGATTAAATTTAGTTGTATCCCCCAAGATACTAAGTAGACTAATATTCCCTAGAGGCTTCAACAACCTCAAATAATCAACAATAGATTCCAACTTGAACAATATTGATATCTCGTTAAATCACATTTAGCAAAGCAAACAATTTATATCTCCAATGCAAATTTCAGATTAGGGCCTTTTAAAAAAATGGGTGAACAGATTCTTTCTAACGCAAGTTATATCAACAAGATCCCTAGGGGTGTAAACCCTCTTACTCCCTATGGCATGCAAACCAAACTCAAAGTAGATCAAGGAGGGTGTACACCCTTGTACTCCTCCAAGATTCTTT
Source organism: Picea glauca (assembly GCA_000966675.3). Lineage (NCBI taxonomy): Eukaryota > Viridiplantae > Streptophyta > Pinopsida > Pinales > Pinaceae > Picea > Picea glauca. The sequence goes on from JZKD02S1873845.1 coordinate 395,679, forward strand.
GCAATAAAAGACTTGTAAACTAGAAAATCAAGAGAAATTGGTGTAGGGTGTATACACTTATACTCCTCCTAATGTGTTAACCAACAATATCATGAAAAGAGAAAGAAGAATGCAAATTTTCATTAACAAAACTAAGAGAGTTTCAAGATCAAACCCTAGTTTCACCAAGAAACCATCCATATGAAATAACAAGAGTCTCGAAGAGGTGCACAACAACTTATCTCATCCAATCATCAATAGATGCACAAAAAAGAATTTTCAAGAGAGAGGGATGCCAAAAATGCTCAAGTATAGTGAGAGTTTAACCCAATATAGTCTTCTCACAATGGGAGAGCTATGATCACATGAGACAAAAAATATATCTATTTATACAAAATATTATAATAAGAGTTTGTCCACAAAACCTAGGGTAAACAACAAATTAAGGGGACAAAAACCCTTCTCCAATTTACAATTTAAAGTTTGATTTTTCACAACAAAAACCCCAAAAAAATCATTAGATCACTCCTTTAGGGAAACATTTTGTCATATTTGGCAAGTTGTTGAGGTTGGGGATGAAACGTTGGGCCTCCAAAGTCCTTATTCCAAGGTGTTAGGTCCCTCTTCATTAATTCAATGCGTTCTTTCTCATGAAATGATGCCATGTGTCCTCATCACCACCAAACCCTAAACAATGCAACACGTCAAGCCCTCAAAGTGTGATGTTTTGCCTCCAAAGGAGAAATGTTAGGATAGTAGGGGCATCGATGAGGTCCTTAAAGGAATCTCCCAAGAATCCAAAGGATGTCATCATTATTCAGAGTGTGAGCCAATGTATCCAACTGTTGGCACTCGAGCGCCAAGGATGCCCAAGCTAGGATTGTTCTTCCAAATGTTTCCACCAAACAATGTCCTAAAAAGACAATGAATACACCCTCCAAGGATCTCAATACAACTGCATCATGATGAGTAAATCAAGTCAATAAAAGAGCCACCTAAGAATGTGCATAAAAACAACCTCATCAAAATAGTGAAGTACTCAAATAACCTATGCAACTTGCCAAATTTGGGTATGGAAGGGTTGACAAGGTGACCTATTGGGTGAATCATCCAATACATCAAGGAGTGTTCCTCGAGTGGATCGCATTTCTAATACATATGGAAAAGATGATATGGATCGAGAAACGATTCTTGGGCATGGGTTTCGTGACACACAAGGGGTCATAGTTTCTTATTTATGGGTGTCTTTGTAGAAGGTGTGCCACACCTTCATTTTTAATGCATCCTTTTTCCAATCCCATCCATTGTCATTAATTAATTAAGGTCCAAACACTGGATAATTCCTAGGGTTAATAGATTACCTTGGGGGTTAATACCAAAGTTTCACTTGAAGGGAGAAGTACACATAGTTCCATGGGGGTATAGTCTAGTTTGTAACGAACTTCGTGTAAATCCATGAATCAAGTGGGACATCTAGGTCATGTGTTTTCTTTTGTAGGTCTTTGATTTTTTAGGAGAAGCATTTAATTTCTCTCAATACCTCTTTGGGAAATAATATGGGAGGTTCATAATTAGGCTCTTATATTTTTCCATCCATCTCCCCTCTCGGCCTTCAAATCCTTCTTCCAAGGAAATGAGGGACAACCGCTTCTTTGGTCAATAGACCCGAAAACCCAAAATATAAGGAGATGGGGGGACAAAGTGTGGAATGTTACAAGTATGGTTGAGAATGGAATCATGACTTGTCAAGGGGAACTTCCAGTAGAAAAACAATCCTTAACGGTGACCACTTACTAGGGAACAATGCCAACCGCCAAGGTGAAATTGGGAAAAGAGAATAATATCTAAGTAGATGTTACATGATAAAAATAGTTTTAAATGCAACAAACCAAAATGCCTCAAATATTTAAATGATAGTCACACTAATACTTGAATTTTATCACATGGAGAAATATCCAATGTCCTTTGGAAGCAAGGTGTTGTAGTGGATACCCTCTTGATGAGACTAGAATTGTGGTGGTGAATCAGGTCTCTATCTATGCAAGTGGACAGTGTTTCTCAAGTTGCCTCTTGGTACTCCATGTCTACAACCTGAGGCCCTTGAGAGATCATCTCCTTAGTTATCCCTAGGAGTTGGGGATAAGAAATGCTATAAAATATTTTATTTATATTTTATTGAAAAATAACTATTTTGATTATTGATTCCTTCCTAAATTGTATTTAACTTGATAAATCTAGAAATTAATGAAAATTTCCCTAAAATTTACCTCCCACAACATTGAATTTTCTAGACAACTTCTCAAAACAATATTTAATCTCTAAATTAAATTTGAGGATCATAATTCATAAACAACACCATAGCATTTTCTAGCATAGTTTTTTCTAAACAACTTCTCAAAATAATATTTAATCTCAAATTTAAGGGTCATGATCCATAAGCAATTTTTTGGGAAATGTATACATGAAATTCATCTTTCATCCGTGGAAATTATTTCAATAGGTTACATTTAATGGCTATTTATGCTAAATGGTTTTGAATGAAAAACACAAGAGATAGCTAAGAAAATGAGTGTGTTTTCCCTATATTTAGAGTGTGAAATGAATATATTGAAGAGTAGTTAATGTATAAATAAATAAAGCTACACATTATCAAAACAAAAAATTTGGGTGTCAAATCTATCAACAAATAGGACATATACAATATAATTTCCCATGTGTGAGCTCATCCACCAGGGAAAAAAGAGTCCAAACCAAAAAAAAAATCTTCCAATCCACTCAGAATCTTATTTCATTTGATGAAGGTGATTAGGATTAATAAAATCAAAAATCAATATATTAAGAGATCATCTATCCAAAAGTTTCTATTAAGGAAACAACTTTTTTCTTAGAGGCTAGAGAGAAATACTAAAATATTGTTTTTTCTCCCTTATTAAGGGTGCATCATTAGGAGGAATGGAGAAACTTCATGAATTTCATCGTTCTAATTATAATAAGGAGTTAGTACCTTCTTGGAAGTTCACGAAGCCATATTTTAAATTAGAAATCATGCTTCTACAACCTTCTTCAGTGGGGTGAGTTGAGATTAAGAAAAAGAAACAAAAAAATGTAAAGATCAAGGACTTCATTCATCCTCAATACTGAACATCCTTTATGATTTTTAGTTTTATAATTATTTGGTTTTTTGAGACCTATTTTTATGATAAATTCTGAGGTGTGGAGAATCTTATTATCAATTTTTATATAAGGCTCTTGTAACATCTACAAAATGTAACCAATTTTCTTTTCTTATGAATAAAAAGATATGGTTTTATTTCGATGGATTTTTTTTTCAAGCTAATTATATTTCAATAAACATGTTATACAATTCAATATAATTATATATAAATGAATACTATTTATGGTTTATATTTTATATAATTTATTACATCGAACCATATTTAAGTTAGTATCGAACATTTTTTATTACTTAATTGATCATTCTTTCCTATATTATGAATCATTGTATTCACTCGCTTTTCATTGATATGATTTGATAATTTAGTGTCATGGATTATGGAGGTATGCCGATCAATATATCCATTAAATGATGTTGGCCTACATCTAAGCTTATGTGGATCACAATCCTTGTCAAGTCATATTTTATTACCATGGAAGTTTTCGAAATTTGGTTGAATGAACTCAATAAAATAGATCATACATGAATCAAGATCATGTCAAACAAAGAAATATAACATATATCAAATAATATGTTTTCAATGCCAAATACTTATATGCATCAATCTTGTTCCAATGCCCGGCACCATCGAATCTATTTCATGTGTTCTCAAGTGTTGTAGAGTTAATTATTATGCATTTTATATTATCATTATCAATATTGTTTCAATTTATTTTGGGATAAAAATCACATTTACATTTTGCAAAATGTATTCCATACACCTCATACACCTAAATGTTATTTACGTTTTTCAAAAGGTATTACATACACCTAAATGTTCAAAGAGTCATTTCTAATTAGCACTAATAATGTTGGTTTTTGAATGAATTAAATTCCCTATATCATGATATAGGATATCATGTAAGAATGTGCATCAACCCTTCTCTCTTTTGTCTAATGGTATATTTATATTATTATAAAGATGATTATATTCTACATTCATTTTTCCAATCTAAAATGGAAAATGGACATGTAAAATAATCATTAATATGATATAAGTGATGATATAAGTGAGGTAAATATATATTTAATATTAACATAAATATTAAAATGGTTTAACACTCTGAATATATATTATATTCAATATTTTATTTCTATCCATGAAAGTTTAATTTTTAGCTTTATATCATATTTAGTATTTATTCTCAAATTTTTATGAAAAAAAAAAATTATTAAATATAAAATAAATTAGAGTGATTTTTAAACATTTTAAATTAAAATGTTTAAGAAAAACAAAAACATATATTATAAATAAATTTTTTTTTATTTAATTATGAAAAAAAAATTAAGATATTATAAAGAGGTTGTTAACCTTAATTTAAAAGACTAAATGTATCTCTTTGTTTTGATTAATGTAAAGAAGAAAACCAACATTGATAAAATAAGAACAAATTTTCATGAGTTTTATAGTGAAATTAGGTTTTTGATGATTCTCAAAACATGAAATGATGAAAGAAATTGTGATGTTCATGTCACTAAGAGTGTGGAAGATGAAAAAACATTCTCTCTTAAAGAGTCCTACTTATAGCCACATTAGATCACAATTTCAAAATATTTGTATCACTAAAAACCTTCCTAACCTTTTACGTCATCTAAATTATGGTGATTCTGGAATACTTCTCTTAATGCTTTTCAAACACAAAAACAAATTATGAAAAAATCTAAATAATACCTTACTTTTCTCAAAATCGCCTATCATAATTTCAATAAAAATTAATATCATCATCAATCAATAATATAATTTTTTTAATTTTCTATAACAATTTTTTATTATATATATTTAAAAAACAATGACATATATATAAAACATTAACTCGTTGATATTTCATTGTTGAAATGAATGTGGCAAAGTTATTTTTTTTTTTTTTTAATATAAAAGACGTTATATATATTTAAAAACCAATAACATATATATATATAAAACATTAACTCATTGATATTTCATTGTTGAAATGAATGTTGCAAAGTTACTCTTTGACTATAAAAGACGTTGTGTTTGTAAGCTCCATTGACATTATTTTGTGGCATACATAACACGTATATGAAAAGATGAGCGAGTGGGTGTGTGTGCCCATCGAAGACAATTAGGAAGAGGTAGGAGGAAGTCCTCATGTCATGACAAAACATATCTTGTCTCTAGACTCTAGAAGGTGTAAAACAACAAGGAGGTAGGAGAATATGCTCATTACGCTCATGTCTTGGGTACCACATCAAGTAATTTGGTTGTGTACGCAACGTTGGAATGGGATTGTGGTATGAAAATTATTTGATTGTCAATAAATTCACCTACATACTTTTATAACATGATAATGCTCAAGTTATTCGTCTTTATTTTGTCTCTACCCACAGTTAATGTTCATTGCCGGGGTGTATAAATCTCTAAGTTATTAGAAAATATTAGTATAATGTTAAGTGTTATTTTATTCTAAATATATTTATAAGTTGTTAATTATATATTTAGATATCTTATGATGATGTAATGATGTAATTGTCAGATTTAAACATATCATATCTTCTTTCGATTTGAACTTTTGATTTTTTAGGAGGAAACATATATTCTTAACCATCAAATTGTATATAACTTTATAACATTATATTAAGTTTAGGGCATTTCATCGAATGGATCAAAAAATATAATAAAAAAGAAAAAAAAGAAAAAATAAATGAGTAAAACATATAGATATGAAATTAACATAAGTGCAAAAGCATGCACAATAATTGATTTAATGATGTCTACTTGTTATCTACTATTAAAAATTAAATAACATACAAAAACTAAAAAAAAAAAAGAAGAAAAGAGAGTAAAATCCACTAATAAAGCTTATTAAACTTTTAAAGAGATCCAAAAAATAAAAAAACTCAAACTAATTTATAACCAAGTGTTCTCTCCAATTAGAACCCTTAAAATGTTAAATTATAAAAAGATATAATAAAAAAGTAAAAAGAAAAAGGTGAAACAAGTGGATATGAAATTAGCATGAGTACAAAAACATTACAATTATTGATTTAATGATATCAGCCACTTATTTACTATTAAAAATTAAACAACATACATAAAGAACAGAGAAAAAAGTAAAGCCCACTAATAAAGATTATTGAAATTTTAAAGAAATCACAAAATTAAAAAACTCACACTAAGAAATATAATAGTAATTTAATAACATTATACTATTGCATTGCATGCTAGATTTGTTTCTTATAAAATGAAAATAAAACATGAGAATATGAGAACATGTGTTTCTTCTTTGAAGGTTACAAGTGCAAATCTATATGGGGTAGGGTAGCTTGGTTCTAACCTTCAAAATAGATTATTATTAATATTGTATGTTACATTATATGTTTACATAATTATAATAAAATAATTTATTTTAAATGTATTTATATAATAAAACCTTTCTTAGCTCATGGTTAAATTGCAACTGTCTAGTTTCATATATGGGAATAAACATAGATACTACTAAACAAGACATGACTCCATTGGATGTAGCATGAAACATGATTACAAGGGATACTAGCTTCCTTGCAAATACTATCTAGGATAGATCTTTCTTTTCATCCTAGAGTAAGACCAAAAGCTACTTTTGATTGGATAAAAGCTTGTCCTACTAGGATGTTAAAAAATAGGTAAATTTATGTTTAAATAATTGAATATAATTCCACACTTTTATCTCTAGAAGAAAACCCCACTCTTGGGACAATGGCTTAAGAATTATTTCTATCAAATTTCATGCATATACACTAGTTTTGGTCACTCATTTGGGAAACTAAATGGATATATTCATCAAACTCCAAAACAACCACCTATTTATAATTACTCTAAAAGATGACATTAGTTTCTTGTTCATTCTTTTCAATATCAATAATTATTTTCGTTAGTGATTCTCAATAAATTGTATTTGATATACAAAATCTAGAAACTCATGAGAGTTGATTTCAACTTTACCTCTTCTCATATAAAAGTTTCTATATAACCTCTAAAGAAAATATATGATCTCTCAATTAAGATCAAGGATGTGAATACATAAACTTTTGTTTGGTTGAAAATATATATGAAATTTGTCTTTCATTTCCGAAATTTATTTCAATGGATCATGTCTAATGGCCATCTTTAGACATTGAGTTTAAAAAATATATTTAACCAGAAAAAAATAAAAATAAAAAATATTTTCTCATGTATATATTTACAGTGTGAAACAATGTTAGCAAAATATATCAATAAGTTTAAATATTTGTTAGTAAACCTAATTAAATTTTAATCAACATTTTTTATATCAATGAGTCCAAATATTTGTTAGTCCACCTAATTAAATTTTAATCAATATGTTATTGATACGTATTATATTGGTCTCCTTCTAACCAGTTAATCTCGACCATCAAGCTAGGGTTTGGAGAAACTGCAAGCTAGCGTTTGATAGTTGTGATCACAACAGAGGTCAACATGGTTACCAAAGGGGGTGGTAATGGAACCCCCTCATACAAGCAGGTAGTGGTGGATAGGGGGAAAGTCCCACGAGGTGTAGTTTTCAAGGAACCAATGACAAGCACCTTGGGATCAAGACTCAAAAAGAATCAAGAAAGAAGGGATCACATGGGGGAAGAAGCTACAGAAACCCAAAATGATGCACAAGAACCAACAAACCCCAATGGGGCAGAAGGACGCAACCCATGTAAACCTAAAACAACATTGATACCGAAGGTGATACTCAAAGACCCACAAACAAAACTCTTCCAATACGAGATGAGGATGCATGAACTAATTTTCAAGTTCATGGGTTTGTGGCCCACAAAAATAAAGTTGCACAACTAGACAAAAAATCAATGGAAACCAAGAGGGGAAGTGGAACTCCACCTGGGTTCGAAAGGCTTCTTCACAACAGTATCCATGAAATTGGAGGACAGTGATAAAGTCTTTGAGGGGGGGCCATATTTCCATGCCTCGGCAGGACTGTACATGTGACCATGGAAGGAAAAATTCTCCCTAGATAAATAAACCTTAAAAAATGTACCCGTCTAGCTGAAGCTTTACTCCTTACTGCTAGATTACTAGATTCCCTCTATCTTCAAAGAAATCGGGAACAAACTTAGAAAATATGTGAAGACATCAAAAGAAACCCTAAAAGGGAGATATACATCCTATGCAAGGATCTGCATAGAGATGGATGTTTCATGGGCACTCCCAGAAACCATAAGCCTGGAATTCAAGGATGAGGAATGGATACAAAGAATTGACTACAAGAAGATCTCATTCAGATGCATAATATTCCATGAACATGGAAACCTAATCAGAGAATGTCCTCTGAATAAAAAACAAGAAGAGGAAAAAACCAAAATACAGAAGGATGAGGATGGGTTCATAAAGTCAAACCACAGAAAAAGAGAAAACAAGAAACCAAGTAAATCCCTAACAGGAAGAAATCCAGAAACCAGGACTAGAACAAAAGGGCAGGATAAGACCAACAAAGGGGAAGAAGGAGGAAAGGAAAAGACAAAAGATCAAGAAGCTAGGGAACAAATGACAAATGAGAACATAAATAGTCCAAGCAATAAGATGGAACAAAGGGGTATCACAACTCCTATGGATGGAGAAACCAAAGAAGCCAACACCCCCATGCAGGAGGCAGACAAACACGTGGAAATGACACCAAGAGAGGTAGGTATGGAAGATCCTGATCTCAGATATATTTTGGAAAGGGGAGGAATAAATATCTCGAACATACTGGAGCAATGGAAAAGGTAGGGCGTAGAGAATGTACCAGCGAAGCAACTAGATATTATCCAATACCTCTTCCTACTACAGGAGGAATCAAAATCTAGAGGGATCAAGTGCACACACAAGGATATAGGACACCTACGAATCAAAGCAAGTGAGGGACAAACATAACTCTCACCCAATAAGATGAGAAGGAAGAAAGGAAGGAAATAAAACAATGTAGCCCTCCAAGAACTAGGAGCCTTGCTGATAAACTCAGGTAAGATGAAAAATCTCTTATCCAACTCCCTCCCACATGTTTAAATGAATATTATAACATGGAATATTAGAGGCCTAAACAACCCACGTAAGCAAAGAATCCTTAAAAACAGACCGAGGAAGGAAAAAACAGACCTCTATTTCGTCCAAGAGACAAAATGCATTGTAGACAAAATGGAAGCAATCAACAAAAAAAAATGGAGCAAGTACAAGATATTGGTTGTCAAAGGACAATAGATGGTAGGTGGTATTCTCACTTTGTGGAACCTAGAAGTGATGAATCTACTAGCAGTGAAAGCCACCAGACAAACACTTTTGGTTAACATGAAAATAATAGGTAACACAGAGGTGATTCTATGAACTAATGTGTATGGACCCCAGATGTTGGAGGAAAAGAGAAGAATTCTCCTAGAACTAGAAAACTTAAAATCTTGTTCCAGCAACCTCCACTGGATCCTGGAAAGGGACTTCGACATCATCACAACATTTGTGGAGAAAAAATGAGGCACCAGGAGATTGGATAGATATGCGGAAGACTATTCATCTTTCATTGACACAATGGATATGGTGGACATCAGAACTAGTAATGGCCAGTTCACCTGGAACAACAAAAGGATAAATCAACATTAGGTAGCGACAAGGCTAGACAGATTCTTGGTGTTGGAGTCCATCATTTTGTAGGAATGAACTTTAGACTGCAATATCCTACCCTAGGGAGGTTCTGACCACTGGCCACTCCAATTGGAAGCCAACATCCAAACCACATCGAAGAATAGACCTTTCAGATTTGAGAAATTTTAGATCGAACATCCTACCTTCAAGGAGAACATCAACCAATGGTGGCAGGAGGAACAACCAGATCAAGGGACAAGGATGTTCAAACTATATAAGAAACTCAATTACATCAAACATGAACTCAAGGAGTGGAACAAGGAAATCTTTGGAAACATAAACCGAGAAAAAAAATTATTGAATACAGAATGAGGAAACTCCAATAAATATGCATAGACGACGGCTATACATAGGATTAGTAAAGGGAAGAGATCCAAATGACCCAGGAATTGGAAGCAAGATGCCAGCAGGAAGAGACTCTATGGTGCCAAAATTATAGAATCATATGGCTAAAGGAAGGAGAGTGGAATAACAATTTTTTTCATAGAACAACCATTGCTAGAAGAACCCACAACAAAATCTTGAAAATTCGGGATTAGGATGGGATCGAGAGAGAACCCCACAAGGAGATTGAAAATATACTGGTAAATCAATTCCATGGGATAGCCCAGGAACCCAAACAAGACCGAACGGAAGCCATACAAAGGATAGTGCAGCACATCCCCAACCTAGTTACCAAGGAATAAAATATCAATCTAAACAAACCCATCGCTAAGGAGGAAATTGACCAAGTGGTCCAGGAGATGCCCAACGGAAAGGCCCCAGGTCCAAACAGTTTCAAAGTGGAATTATTCAAATCCTGTTGGGAAGTGGTCAAATATGAAATTTATGGGGTGGTGGAGGACTCCAGATGTTCGGCCTGCATTTTGAAAGCGCTAAATGCCACAATGATTACTCTAATACCCAAATAAAATGATGCAAGGACACTAGACTGCTAGACTCATAGCTTTATGCAATGCGGTAGCCATAGTCATAGCCAATATATTGAAACCTCTCCTACCCACACTAATTTCACAAGAAGAGGCGAATTTTGTAGAAGGGAGAAAAATGATGGAAAACATCAACCATGCCCATGAGATGATACACACATGAAATATCCAGAGGATAGGGGGGATGATAATCCAACTTGACCTAGAAAACGCTTATGAAAAAATTAGCTGGCACTATATGGTCAAGATTCTGGAAGCCTTTGGCTTCGCACAACACTGGATCAACTGGATTGTCATCTTATTCTCAACGACAAGTTACTCACTCTTAATCAAGGGAGCCCTAGCCAAACCCTTTTGGCCTTAAAGAGACATCAGATAAGGAGACCCTCTATCACCCTTCCTGTTCATTCTGATGATGGAAGGAATCAGTAGAAGCATAGAAAGTGCAAATGCAGCAGGAGAAATAACAGGCATCAAACCCTTCATAAACTGCCTTACCGCCATGCACCAATAGTTCTTTGATGACACCTTACTCCATGGCACACCCATGGGTAAGGAATAAAAATCCTATAAAAGAATCTTAGAAGACTTTGGGGAAGCGTAGGGAGTGGATATCAATCACTCCAAATCCATGATCTATTTCTTCAATACCAACCCTGTTATTCAAAGTAACTTGGCAAACATTTTGGGGTCTGAACGCAAAATGCTCCCAACGAAATACTTGGGAATCCCCCTGATGGAGAAAGCATGTAAAATGGCAACATGGGAAGGAGTGATCAACAAACTTCAGGAGAGGGTGAAAAACTAGACTTATAGATTTCTCAACCTAGAGGGGAGGCTTATCCTGACCAAAGTGGTTATGCAAGCAATTCCAACCTATATGATGTCAGTGTTTCCCGCTCCCAAGAGAATACTACAAAAAATAAGAGCCATTGAAAGAGGCTTCCTATGGCGAGGATCAGAAAATAAGAAAAAATTCTCCCTGGTGGCGTGGGAGAAGGTTTGAAAACCAAAATGCAAAGGAGGCCTGGGGTTACTAGACCCACGAGTAACCAGCGAAGCCTACGGGGTGAAAATCTGGTGGAGATGGGTCAAAGAAATATCATCACCGTGGGAAAACCTATGGAAGGCCAAGTATTCCCCAGACATTAATGACAAGGAACAAATTCGTTTTATGGGCACAAGGGAGGGATCAACCATCTGGAATCTAGCCTAGAACAACAAAACATGGATTGAGAAAAACAACTTCTGGGAAGTGAGGAACGGTAAAACAACAAGATTCTGGGAGGACGTGTGGCAACAGTAACCCAGAATGGAAAATACGAACAGGGAGAAACTCTAACAGGAAATGACCGCACAAGGAAAAATCAAAATCCATCACTAATGGAAAAACAAAAATGATCACGAAATATGGAGGATCTATGACAAACTCAATCCACAAAATAGAGATTGGATCACAGCAATAACGAAAGAGGTGGAGGAGGAATTGAGAAAAAGGAAAATTGTAGTCTCAGAAGAAGAGGACCAATTAATATGGGGCAAGAAAAATGTTGGGGAATTCAACATAAAAGAATGTTGAAATTACATCGCGGACAAGAACCAAGAAGATCCAGTGCAATAGTGGGGAAAGATTTGGGGTAGCCCCCAGTGGCCAAAAATCAAAATGTTCAAATACCTAGTACTTCACAACCGAATTCTAACCTGGGAAAACCTAAAGAAAAGGGTCTTCATAGGCCCATAAAGATTCCACCTCTATCAAGATAAGGAAGAAACAACGAATCACCTCCTCGATGAATGTAATTACTTAGGATATATCTGGGATTGGGCAATAGGCATCTTTCGCTAGTCCAATAGGACCTAAGGTAACATCAACACAACCATCAACAACTAGAAGGAGAGTTATAGAGAAAATGAAATGTTGAACCTTTACTGGAATCTCATGTCGAGGATGATCATATGGGCAATATGGAAAGAAAGGAACTGACGCATCTTTAGGAATGAAATCCTTTTGAAAGGGAAACTCAAGGAAGAAATAATATCACAAATAAGAGAAATGGTGTAGAGCCGCAACTGCTAGACTGGAAAAGTGAAACTCACCGGCCAGGAATCCAGTATCCTTGAAGATTTTCACCTAAAAGAAGGGCGCAACAACACATAGGTACGACGGCCACCGCAACTCCAAATAGGAGAGTGCAACTGAACACCCCCTCCGGTAGGGTTCCTCAAGTTGAATTTTGATAGGGTGGAAAATGAAACCCAAGAATGACAGGGATGGGAGGGGTGATCAAAGATAGTGGTTGTAACATAATTTGGTTGTACGCTAGGAATGTGGGAAACTCAACAAACAACACAGTGAAATTTGGAGCCCTGCAGCTCGGTCTCGAAATTCTAAGCTGTAAAAGGATGACAAACACTATCATGGAAGGTGACTCGACTTTGGTTATCAACATGGTGAAGAGAATCCTAAATGGCACCAGAGTGGGAAAGGTTCAGAAACACTGGCACTTAGCACACTCCCTAAAAAAATCCAAGATCATCTACAAATGATGAACATAGTGGAGTTGCGTTGGGTACGTAGGTCAACGAATGGCCTGGCGGATAGAATCGCCAATGAGAGGGTTAGAAAGGAAGGACTGGAACTAGACACTACTTGGATCAACATCCCAAATGGACAATTCAGAACAAATTGCATCCAACTAGCGACAAAAGATTGTGACGACAACTTGAGCAAGGAAGGTCACATCAAGGAGGGCACCGAAAGGCCCATCGGAAGGCATGAAGGACCCAGGCAGGATATGATTACTAAACACTCGACCAACAATTACAATGTAAAATCATATTATACAATAGGTAAGGGTACGAAAACAAGGTCATGTCAACCATAAGAATTGCGGGGAAAGACCATTGCAAAGTATTGACGGAAAACAACAGAAAACGAATGACGTAAGGCAAGATGGATTGACCTGGACCAATATCGATACACCACGCCAAAGACCAGGTATGAGGAGTAGAACATTAGGATATCAAGTGATTAGGGGAAAGGGCCCATACAAGGATAACAACCGAGTCATCACGATCATACATACCGTGATGGGGAAAAAGTATTGGAAGGTTGACCTCTACGGGCATACCATGATTAGAAGGATGATCCCACAGCAGGGAAAGTTCAATAAGAGAAGAAACAAAAAAAATAGATGCAAACAGGAAGAGCAAAACTACAGGGGCTACCATAGATACAAGGGTAGGGAAAGGAGGAACCCCTTTGTAAACATGAGAAGGTTGATAATCCAACAAAGGAGCTACCATAGGCCAGACCCAGATGGTGCAAATGAAGTGAACGTACAACAAAAGAAACCCCCTGGCTAAGGAAACTCCAAATAGTGCTCGACGGGTTTCAAGGATGGAGAAGGCAAAAAAAGATGCGGAGGGCACCTTTCATCCTCTGGTTCCACCGAATGGAAAAGAGACCATTACCCAGTGGGAAAAGGAAATCAAAGACAAACGCAAGGGAAAAGAACGAGATGCTCTAACTCAGGAAGGGGACTGGATAACGGACCCGGGAGCCACACAGCCCAGGGAAACCCTCTACCACAAAATGGTGGAGATGGAATGGACAAAAAAGATGATGATCGACAAAGTGAGCTCGAAAATGGAAGACACCAAACTGGAGGACAACAAGGAACTAAAGAAACTACTGAATGAACTATTGAGTTTCCTCAACAATCTGGAAACCATTATCAAACTGCTAGTTGCGGTCGAGAAGGAACACAAAGTGAAGATGGAGCGGTTGGCTTCTCAATTCCACCTCTACTTGTGCTGCATCCATCACATGGACATCACGCCAGCCGACGGAAACAGAGTGCCGACACATATCAGAAAGACTCGCACAATCTCTCAAAAGGAGGAGAATAAGAGCCAGGCAGATGAAGGAAAGAAACACATCATTGTCATGGACTATTGTCTATTTAGTCTATTGTCAAGTCAGTCTGGTTAGTCTAGGGTCAGTCTCAACTTCTGTTTTTCTCATGTCTATTGTGCTTATATTTTCAAAAACTAGATATGGTAGGACTGGGCTGGTTTCCCATGGTGGCATTTTAGTCACACCCCTCGTTTATTTCAGAAAACGCAACTCGGAAACCTCTGGTCTAGTTTCCTTTTTGAAAGACCAGGGAGTCCCCATTTTTTGTATCATAACTCTCCTTTAGTAATACAACCTCTTACACTCACTTACAAAATAATAGTTACGTATTATATTGGTCAATAATATTATATTTTATAGTGTTACATATATATAATTGATTATATTTATAAATATTTAATTTAAGAGTTAATATTAGTATAATTTGACTATTGAATAGTATTGGATATGAACTTATGCTTATTAATGGTATTTAGGATAAATCCTAAAATTTTTAGGATATAAGTCTAGTGAAAAACAAAATTCATAGAGAAAATAACAATTATTTTTCTCAACAACAAAACTAAAACTAAACCCAATTGATATAAAAAAATTAAACTTAATTAATATAAAAAAAAAATTATATTATACAAATTTTTATATAATTTATGAAATGATTAATATTTGTGTATTATATTGAGCTGGTATTGATGTGCAAGGCAAGATAATGCTAAAATTTGTTCATGTCATTGAGACGAATGTCATGTCCTTAGGGCTCACCAGGGAAAACAATATGAACCACATATATTTTAGTAAGGGTTGGTGGACCGAAGTTGACATGATTGATTAAGATTGAACAATGATGGGGTCCAATCTTTACCTATAATATTACCTATAATAGACTTTTCTACATATGCAGGCAATGCCTATTTATAATTAAATGTCTTCCCTGATATGGATATCCATACGAGTGGCCATTATTGGTTCCCTTTTAGCATGATATAGGTGATAAGTTTCTCATCATCCTCTGGTTCAAATGTACGGAGATTACAAGAATATGTATACACTCACCCAATTGAAGAAGATGAGCCTTATCATCTTTATCATCAAAAACGGCCTACAACTGGAGATATGCAATGCGAGTCCATAGATATACTTCGCTGGTAATTATTTAATTAAACCCTGTTCCTATTTTGATTTCAGCAGTGTTCAGTTCAATTCAATGTACAATATTCCCCGGTTCTTCAAATTTTGTTTATTTCTATGTTCATTCAATTGTTCAATACTTCAATTCAATGTACAATATCCATTGTTCTTCTAGCTACAAATTAGTAGCTCCAGGGTTTCAATGTGTCTACTTGCATCACTTACCCAAAGTCAACAAGAAATGTGTGTCTAATTTATTTTTCCTTAAATTGTAATCTTATCTCATAATCACTTGTAATAGTTCACTGAGTGTGATAGACTCAGTTAGCTCATGAATTTCGATTAGAGGGTAGTTGGTGAAGCATGTAGAGTGATTCTATTAGGTTGGAGTCCAAGATTACTGTGAGTATAATCAGTTAACTCAGTTGCATGAGTTAAATTCAGTTTAACTAGTTCTAACTGAAGATGAACTAGTGATAGATCAAGTGAATTAAATCAGATTTAATTCACATGCAGTTGATCTGTCAAGTAATTGTTGATTTACTATAAAGGCCCAGTTGAGACAAGGGTTAAAAGGGAACTTAACTATCAGTTGTAATATAGAGGAATTGCATGCACGCAGTTTTACTACCACAAGAAGCTCAGAGTGGTGTAAGATGATAAGCAAAGTGTTGGATAATCTAAGGAGAGATTAAGAATTGTATTGTTTCATGATTCCTTGGTTAATATATATACAATAGAGATAGAGGGGTTTTGTTAGCGCAGTTGCTTTCCCCAGGAAAAATATTGTGTTATGATTTTCTTCTTTCTTTTACTTGGATGTGATTTAGGGATCGTTTTTTTTCTGCAAAGATTGTAGAAGGATTCACTATCTTTCTTTAGCACATTGCATGATCAAATTGAATCCATAGTTTGTATATATTTCTATATGGTATCAGAGCACGAGGAATCACAAGAGTAAATAAGAAATTGAGTTTGTGTTGAACAGTATTCAAATTTCCAGGTACTTTCTTTGGAGTTGTAAGCGGATCAAGATGTCGTTCAATGGATTAATAATCGAGTATGAACTTGATGGTAGATCGAATTACATTGCATGGAAAGATGGGATGGAGGCAGTTTTGGAGGATAATGGGTTGAAATAATTCATCAACGGTGACATTCCCAAGCTTGCGACAATAGATGCCCAAAATCTTGAAGCATGGAAGAAGAAGGTTCTGAAGCCGAGGAGGATCTTATTGGAGGGAGTACAAGACCATATTGTCACAAGTCTCTATGGAAAGGAGACTCAATTTCCAATGTGGAAGGCCTTGACGTATCTGTTTCAAAACAATAGTGACCACATCAAATTGGCACCTCAAAGACAGGCTCGGAAAAATCAAAATGGCGAAAGGTGACACAATTATGAAATACTTAACCAAGTTCATCCAATGTCGTGATGAGCTTGGGAGTGTCGGGGTTACTGTAAGTGATGATGAATTGGTGGACCTAGCCCTTCTAGGCCTCCCTAAGAGCTGGCATAGTTACCAGGACTCTGTGAATGGGAGGGAGAAGTTACGAGATTGGGAGCGACTTTGGTTGAATTTGGCACAAGAAGAGTTTAGGCAGAATACAAGGGATGGAGCCTCATCCAAGACAGATGATGAGGAAAATTGTTCTTTGGATGGTAAGGTGAAGAAGGGTAAAGGGAAGAAGTCTTATTCTAAATATGAGACCGACAAAGAAGAAAAGAAGTGTGACATGTCTGGAGTGAAATGTTTTCACTGTCATGAACATGGACACTATGTTACAAATTGTCCACACAATAAGAAGAAGAACAAGAAGGATCCATGAGTTGCAGTGGGTGAGGCTTTGGCCACACAGTTCTAGTTGGACTTCTCACTCATCCCATGCATGGTGTTGTATGTGATGGGATCAGTGTGGTACTTGGATAGTGGAGCATATTTCCACATGACAGGAGACAAATAACTTTTTAGTAGCTTGGAGGAGAAGGATCTTCATATGCACATCGAAATGGGTGATGACGAGAGGTATAGCGCTACTGGGATTGCTACTATTACTTTCCAGTGACAGTTAGGTAAAACCTTTTCATTAGAAGATGTGATGCATATACCAGGCTTGGAAAATAATTTAGTTTCAGTTGCTATGTTGGAAGATCGTGGATATGATGTGGTTTTCAATGAAGGAAAGACTTTCCTTCGTCATAAATCCACAGGACAAACAAAGAAGATTGGGGTTTGTGTGAAGAACCTCTACAAATTTGATGTAGATAGTAGCGTAACATTGATGGGTAAGGAAAAAAGTGTGGTGAGCCGAGATGAAGCTGAGTTATGGCATAGGAGATTGGGCCATCTACACCACAATGCTTTGAAGATCATGCAACAACTTTCTACAGGTCTTCCAAAGGCCACTCTTGCGCATATAGACACATGCAAGGGATGTACCATGGGGAAGTATACAAAGGCCAATTTTCATGAGAAGGAGAACCGAGAAACGAAAATACTTGAGAGAGTTCACTCAGATGTGTGTGGACCATTATCAACAGCTTCCACAACAAAACACATGTATTATGTGATTTTTGTTGATGATTTTTCTAGAAAGTGTTGGATCTACTTCATGCAGAAGAAAGATCAGACGTTCTCAAAGTTTTGTGAGTTCAAATAACTGGTAGAGAAATATACAGGGAAGAAGGTGAAGGCTCTACGGAGCGACAATGGTGGTGAGTACATCTCTAATGAATTCAAGAACTTTTGTGCCAAAGAAGGAATTCAGAGAGAGTTGATTGCACCTCATAACCCACAACAAAATGGGGTTGCGGAAAGAAAGAACAGAACAATTGTGAGAGAAGCACGAGATATGTTACATGATCAAGGCCTACCATTGCATATATGGGCAAAGGCATGCAACATAGCGGTATTTTTGAAAAACCGTAGTCCTCATTGGATACTTGGCATGAGTACACCATAGGAGGATTTTATTGGTAAGAAACCTGATGTTTCATATTTTAAATTTTTTGGCTCATCTATCTATTTCTATTTGACCAATGATGTTAGGAAGAAGCTAGAACCAACTGCAAAGATTGGGATATTTTTTGGGTACACTGATACTCCCCACAACTATCGGGTATATTTTCCAGCTAATAGGATGACATTTGTGAGGAGGGATGTTAAATTTGATGAGGAGAAAGCCATGCGATTGTCCCTTGAGAGGGAGCTTGATTTGCATGAAGATAAGTATCTCTTAGTTCCAAAGGATGAACCTCAATATGTGGAGCACCCACATGAAGAGGATCATGGAGTGGCAGAAACCACTCATGCAGAGTCATCCACTAGATATGGTAGGAAGTGAACTAGAGAAGCTGACAAATTGAAGCTAGATGCATCAAAACATCTAGGAGAAACTACATCACAATGCAAGCATAAACAGTTCACAAGAAAGTAAAATGAATACATGGCTCTTATGAGCGAGTGTATTGTGACATAACCATGTTCCTTTGAGGAAGCAGTGATGCAACCAACATGGGTTGATGCCATGATTGAGGAGTATGACTCCATCATCAGGAACAATGCTGGGAAGTTGTCCCAAGACTAGTGGGGAAGTCAGTTGTTGGATCCAGATGGATCTACAAGGTGAAGAAAGCAACAGATGGGAGTGTGGAGAAATACAAGTCTATATTTGTGGCCCGGGGGTTCTCACAGGTGGAGGGGATTGACTATGACGATACTTTTTCACCAGTTTCAAGGTACTCATCGATTAGATCTATACTTGCACTCTCAATGCAAATGGGGTGTCAGATACATCAAATTGATCTAAAGACAACATTTCTTAATGGAGTTATTGAGGAAGAAGTGTACATTGAGCATCCAAAAGGTTTTGAGACCTTTGAAAGGGAGTCACATGTGTGAAGACTCAAGAGAGCATTGTATGGTTTAAAGCAAGCACCTCGTGCTTGGTACACCAGGATCGACAACTATTTCACTAGGTTGGGCTTCACAAAGAGTGAAGTAGATGCGAACCTATACCAGGTTGTCGTTGATGGTAAGATTTTGATTATTGTACCTTATGTTGATGATCTTATTCTGATAGATGATGAGCATCTCATAACTTCTTGCAAAGAGGATCTTGCAAGAGAATTTGAGATGAAGGATATGGGGATCTTGCATTATTTACTTGGCTTGGAAATATAGAAAAGATATGGGGAGCTATTTGTATCTCACAACATGTATGCCAAAGAGATTATGAGGAAGTTCCAGATGGTGAGTAGAAAACCCATGGAGACTCCTCTTGCAGGTAACTGGAGGAAGGAGGATGCTACTTCAGTAGAGGTAGTTGATGCTACTGTTTACAAGAAGTTGGTGGGTTCACTCATGTACTTGGTGAACACATGACCATACATATGCTACGCAGTTAACCAAATTAGTCAAGTTATGGTTAAGCATATTGAGCTCTTTTGGAAGGCGGGGAAGCATGTCTTGAGATATCTCAGGGGCACAACCGAGTATGTATTATGGTACAAACAGATAGAGGGAGTGAATCTTTAAGGCTTCACCGATGCAGATTGGGTAGGTAGTCCATCAGACAGGAAGAGCACATCAGGAGGCATATTCAACATAGGATCACCAATAGTTTCTTGGTGTAGTAGGAAGCACATATCAGTTGCACTCAGTTTGGCCCAGGCAGAGTACATGGAAGCGAGTCAGGCTACATGTGAGGCCATCTGGATGAGGAAGATACTTGTTGGTTTTTTTGGTCATCAGATGGATCCGACGGTGATACATTGTCATAACCAGAGTTGCATAAAACTCTCGGTTAATCCGGTATTCCATGATAGGTCCAAGCATATTGATATATTATATCACCATCTCATAGATTGTGTTCATAGGCACATTATGTTGTTGCAGTACATTCCCTTAGAGGATCAGGATGTAGATATCTTGACGAAGGCGCTTGCGAAGACCAAATTTGAATACCACAGAGGCAGTATCCTGGTTGTTGATAATCCTTTTCTTGTTGAGAGGGAGAGTTGAAAAGTCAACAAGAAATGTGTGTCTAATTTACTTTTCCCTTAAATAAATTGTAATATTATCTCATAATCACTTGTAATAGTTAACTGAGTGTGATAGACTCAGTTATCTCATGAATTTCGAGTAGAGGTTCGTTGGTGAGGAATGTAGAGTTATTCTATTAGTTTGGAGTCCAAGTTGTAGTCCGTGCACTAGTTTAGTGTGAGTATAATCAGTTAACTCAATTGCATGAGTTAAATTTAGTTTAACTAGTTCTAACTGAAGATGAACTAGTGATAGGTCAAGTGAATTAAATCAGATTTAATTCACATGCATTTGATCTGTCAAGTAACTGTGGATTTACTATGAAGACCCAGTTGAGGCAAGGGTTAAAAGGGAACTTAACTATCGGTTGTAATATAGAGGAATTGCATGCACACAATTCTACTACTACAAGAAGCTCAGAGCAGTGTGAGCCAAAAAGCAGAGTGCTAGAGAATCTCAGGAGAGATTAAGCATTGTATTGTTTCATGATTCCTTGGTTAATATATATACAGTAGAGATAGAGGGGTTTTGTGAGCGCAGTTTCTTTCCCCAGGAAAATTCTTGTGTTATGATTTGCTTCTTTCTTTTACTTGGATGTGATTTAGTGATTGTTTTTTTTTTCTGCAAAGATTGTAGAAGGATTCAATATATTTTTTTAGCACATTGCATGATCAAATTGAATCCATAGGTTGTATATATTTCTACAGATAAATCCAACAACGAATTGACCTGTTTGTAATTTGTTTGCGATATCTTGCTATGTTTGTATTGTCTTTTGTATAATTAGATCTATCACAATGTTTAATGACTGAATTCTATCTATATTTCTAGGGATGAATTTAACTTCTGGAAACAATGACGGGATGGTTTTAATTTTATAATAGAAATTGATAATAGATAGCTTATGCTTCTATTTCTATGCTCAATTACGATCTCTAGGCCGGAAAAAGGTTATAATATAATTTCTATGTTACCTAGTTTTTACACTACGTAGTGTATATTAGATATTCATTGAGTTATTAGACAAAATACTTTATTTTATTTTAAAAGTTCTAAAGCATAAATATAATTAACTACCTTCTTTTAGTGTCCCTAGAGGCTAGTCTACAGTGAAGTCTTATGGGGGAAAGGTAATAGAAGCTAAATATTTCAGAATTTTATTTATTCTATTTTTCAAAATAAAAAATTACAACATCTAAAGTTTATCCGAGACTGTAATTACTGAATTTCCCCATGGGGAAACCAATTCAGCCAGCCTCCCAGATCCAGAACCATTGTATCAAAAAATCAGTCATAAGACAACTTCTAACACCTGGAGTAGAATCACCCCATGAGGGAAACCGATTAACTCAGAGTACTATACCCTCTAAGACTGACGTAAGACAAACATAACAAATTATAACTAAAAGAGACAACTGGAAAAATATAATCAAAACAACCAGCAGGCCATGCAAACTGACACATGTTATTCTCAAGTTGTGAGCTTGTAACGTGGCACCACAGCCAAGGAGGTGGCCTTGAGTGTTGGAGACGAGTCGGGTGTTGCATCCTCCACCGGAGACCTGTACAGAGCTGGGACTAGTATCGATTGTTTTTCCACTGGTGTGTTTGGTGTTGCTTTTGAGGGGTGGCATGATCCGTGCAAAGATGAAAGAATTTGCAGGATTTATGACCCCTTCCCGTCCAAGACTTCCAAATGAAAACGCAGGTCATCCACTTATTTACGCACTTCGAAAACCAGGCCTTGTATAATTACAAGGTTTTCTTGTACCTTTATGTAGGTGGCACAGTCTGAGCAAGAGTGGGGCTACTCCTGATGTTTTCCATGGCCACTAAAGAAACCTTCACGTGGATATTGGCTTGGTGGCGAATGCACTGGCGAAGGATTAGGTACAAAATTCTTAGGAGAATTAGGAGGAGCGACTAGGGATGGTTGCAAAGAGGAGGCCAAGTCTAGCATTGGCCCTCGGTTGAATCCCAGTGAGTTTCACAAGAGGTTCAACCATTCAATTATACATGCATAAGGTGGGAAGAGGGGCGGAACACCATTGAGACTATGGGCAAACTGCTCCAAAGAGGCTGGCGAGGAGGGTGATGAACTATGTGAGGGTGCAGGGGTAAGCAGGGGTCAAATTTCCAAACACAGTTGATTTTATTGCCAAGTCAAGTCATGTTTGGAATTCCCTCATAGTCTCGGCATGGCTGAAGAGGAGCAACGGAAAGCATGCACAAGGAGAGGGAAAACAAGGCCAAGGAGCACTAGAGGAGGTCACAGACCACGGGAAGACTCAGCCAAAACATAATAGAGATGAAGGCGAGGCTGGTGAAATTCATGATGTAAAGACCACTGAGAGGAGAGGAAAAACACGAGCAGAGGTAACTAGAGTAATGGAGGATCCATCAAATGGATGGGAGGCCAGAGCAGAATGGATTAGGATTAATGGTGTTATGGTAGCAATGAAGCTGCTTTAAATTCACGGTGTGGGAGGTAGGGAGGGACACACATCTGTCACATGGATGATGCCTCATTGGCCATATCCATTCCTTTCCATGCAACACTTGTTCTGCACCATCACCCCATCCAGGGGAAGGCTTATGGGAAAGTTAATAGAAACTAAATATTTTTAATTTTTTTGGTTTTATTTTTAAATAGTTTAGATAGGAAAGGAAAATTTCTAATGGATGGTAACTTTGTGAAGATCTTGTTGAATAATTGAAAAGCTATTTTCTGATACTATAGGAAGAAGGAACAAGTTGAGAATAGTGGTTTAAGGATTGGATAAAAAACTTTTTTTAGGGATTTATTTGTTGTAGAAACTAGTATCAAATCACATAGATCCATTTCAAAGTTTTTGAAATGTAATTTTTTTTAGAATACAATTTGCATTTTGAAGAATTTCATGTCTCCAAATATGACTCAAGTTATTTCTTATATATATGTTTTTTATGTTGATTAGTTCACATCTCCTTCATATTCAATTCACCATTAAAATATTCTTAACCATAAGAATTTTTTAACTTTCAGTTGCTTAATATATATAAATAAAGTTGATATTGAAATATTTATTTGTAACTAATATTTTTTAAATGCTATGTGTGAACTAGTACTTATATGTGTGTGTGTGTGTGTGTGTGTGTGTGTGTGTGTGTTTCCATGTTGATTAGTTCACATCTCCTTCATGTATTTGTAACTAATATTTTTTAAATGCTATGTGTGAACTAGTACTTATATATGTGTGTGTGTGTGTGTGTGTGTGTGTGTGTGTGTGTGTGTTTCCATGTAGATTAGTTCACATCTCCTTCATATTCAATTCACCATTAAAATATTCTTAACCATAAGAATTTTTTAACATTCAGTTGTTTTATATATATAAATAAAGTTGATATTGAAATATTTATTTGTAACTAATATTTTTTAACTGCCATGTGCAATCTTTCAATTATATATATATATATATATATATATATATATATATATATATATATATATAATACTATTAAAATAGGTAGACATAGAAATAAACATTTCCCTCATTTTTGTTATTAATATTTTTTTAAAATGTTGGGTGGAAACTCAATGGTGAGTAAGGAATTACAAATATCTCTCAATGATTGATGGAAGGAATGTTTGACTTCATGACTGACATCAAAATTAGTAAAGGATTTAAATAGTAGTATTAAATTATGGGCATTGTCTAACTATTATACCAAAAGGGTTATAAAAAATGGTTTTTTTCTCTAGAGTGCGGTCGCTACATAAATATCCACAAAATCATTTTCGGGTAAAGGTGAGTCATTTCGTAGAACTTTTAGACTACTACTAAAATTCTAAAAGGACTGTTTTATCTCATGACTCCAATTTGGTAAAAGATTTAAATTTTAAGAGAAACAAAGAGAAATGGACTCAATTTACAATAAATTTAAATTTTAGTTCTCTAAAACTTTTAAACCAAGAAACATTAATTAAGTGGTAGAAGAATAGTCAAATACAGAAGACCTCTTTTTGCATGGGGAGGAGACACAAAAAAATCTTAGCATAATAAGAGTTGGAAAACTAGCAATGAAAAAATAAAAGTGATAGAAAAAATTAAAAAACAACTAAAATAGAATATAAATAAGCTAAAACGGAAAAAGAACAATAGGGAAAGAATTGAATGATAGCATTTAGTATGGAAGTTAGATTGTCCAATTTTCTTTGGCTAGCTTTAGCCAACCAAATAAATAACATAGAGAAATATTAAAGTTTCGAGAGTTGTATCATGTGCAAGAGCAATGAAAAAGTTGTTGGTTTCCTCCTTCTCTAGAGAAATTAGGAATCTAAATATTTGGATTTGTTGTGGAAAATCTAAATGGGTCAATGAACTATGATGGAATGTGTTTACTCTTGGATAATAGCGCAAGAACTTTTAGCATTTTACCTTGTGGTTATCTAAATTAAACTTTTAACGTATAGCTATGAGTTCCCATAAAAACAAGGATTTCTTTTTATGGCAATTGAACTAAGATAAGATTCAGTATGATGACCCAAAGACTATGGAAGAAACGATAAGAAGAGCGAAGTGATTATTTGAACAAAAAAGAGAAAATCCTACCTTTCGGAAGGCTTGGGATGACCAGAAAAAGTTAAAGAAAGAACAGAGGCAGAAGGGAAATAAACGACCCTTTTTCAGAAACAGTCCTCAAGGAAAACCGTCTCTTAGAGAGCCCATGAAGGTTGAAGTGGGTGGAAAATGTCAAGGCCACCACCTATAGAATGTTGGGGTTGTAAAGAAAACGATAGGTACAGGGATTTCCCCCACAAAAATGATAAAGTAAGAGTTATCCACAATGTTCAGCAGGATGAAACAGTGGAGTACATGGGCAGTAGAATTCCAAGGATCTACGCAACCCTAAACAACAAGCAAGCTAAGTATCAGTTGCACATGATTGAAGTAGAATGTATGATAAAAAACCAACCATTTACTATTTTAGTTGATTCAAGGGCTAGCCATAATTATATAGATCCTAGAGTGGTAGAAAGTTTGCATTTGATAAGAAGAAAACATGAAAAGTCTTGGTTAGTGCATCAAGCTACAGGAACCAAGAGGAAAGTCACGGAGTTAGTCAAGTCATGTCCTGTAGACATGAATGGACTGAGCACAAAGGTCGATTTGAACATTATGTCGTTAGGCTCTTATGACTCTCTAATTGGGATGGATTGGTTGGACCAACACCATGCCATCTTGGACTCTCATAACAAGGAATTCACTTGCTTAGATGAAGAACGGAATCAGAGAGTCGTCCAAGGAATTCCTAGAGATGTTACTGTTAGAGAAATCTCAACAATGCAGCTGAAGAAGTGCGACAGAAAAGGATGTCAATTATTTGCAGCCCATGTGGGGGAAACGCCTAAGGATAAGGTGTCAAGTATTGAGGATCATGAGGTACTTAAAGAGTTCGAAGATGTATTCCAGGAAGTACTTGGACTACCTCCGAAAGGGATATTGATTTCTCTGTGAACTTGATGCCTGGAGAAGCTCTAATGTCAAAGGCTCCGTACAGGATGAGTGCGCTAGAACTAAAAGAGTTGCAGCTGCAGCTTGAAGAACTTCTGAAGAAGGGGTATATATGCCCAAGCATGTCACCTTGGGGTGCCGCGATCTTGTTCGTCAAGAAGAAGGACAGAACGCTGAGATTGTGCATCGATTTCAGGAAACTGAACAAAGTAACGGTGAATAACAAGTATCCTCTGCCGAGGATTGATGATCTCTTTAATCAGTTGAAGGATTCAAATATCTTTTCGAAAATAGATCTAAGATCGGGATATCACCAAGTAAGAATAAAAGATGAAGACATCAACAAGACCGCCTTTAGAACAAGGTATGGTCATTATGAGTTCACAATGGTGTCGTTTGGACTGTCAAATGCACTTGATGTTTTTATGAGCTTGATTTATGGAGTATTCAGGGACTATCTAGACAAGTTTGTCATCATCTTCCTAGATGAAATTCTGGTGTATTCCAGGATCAAAGAAGAACACAAACAACATCTGAGGATGGTGTTGCAGGTGCTAAGAGAGTACCAACTGTATGCCAATCTAAGAAAGTGCTCGTTTTACCAGGAACAGATCCATTACATGGGACATATTATCTCAAAGGATGGGATAGCAGTAGACCCTAAGAAGATTGAAGCCATTAGAGAATGGTCAGTTCCAAGGAACGTAACGAAAGTTAGATCCTTCATGGGATTGGTTGGTTATTACAGAAGGTTCATCACAGGGTTTTCCAAGATATCTCACCCTATCACTTCCTTATAAAGAAAGGGGAAATAGTTTCACTGGACAAAGGGATGTGAGGAAAGTTTCCAGCGATTGAAGCAGTTGTTAACCATTTCTCCAATCCTGAGGATTGAAGATCCAAATGCAGATTTCATAGTATACACTGATGCATGCAAAGAAGGACTGGGAGGGGTCCTCAGTCATAACGGATTCATAATCTCTTATGAGTCCAGGAAATTAAAAGAGCACAAGAAGAACTATGAAACCCATGACTTGGATTTGGCAGCCATAGTTCACGCTCTGAGGAAATGGAGGCATTATCTCATGGGAAGGAGGTTTGAACTTAGAACAAACCATAATGGTCTGAAATATTTGTTTGATCAACCAACCTTAAATGCTAGACAAAGTAAGTGGCTGGAATTTCTGTGTGAGTACAACTTTGAGATCAAGCATATCAAAGGAAAGGAGAATAAAGTGGTTGATGCATTCAGCAAGAGGGTACATGAATTACGTGCTAAAACCATTAGCATGTATCAGACTGATATTAAAAGAAGAATTCTGGAGGCTTCAAATGTAGATCTGCAGTACAGAGAATTGGTAGCCAAGCTACAACAGAGTAAGATGCCAAAGAAAATGGAAATTTATAAATTGGAAACCGATGGAATACTATTGTACAAGAACAAAATTTTTGTACCCCATGTCGAGTGCTTGAAACATATGATTTTGTAAGAGATGCATAATGTACCTTATGCAGGGCACCTTGGATATCAAAAAACAATAACAACGGTCAAGATCCATTACTTTTGGCCAGGTATGAAGAGAGAGATCGTTGAATACATTGCCAGATGTATGGAGTGCCAGAAATTTAAAGCTGAGCATAGGCACTCAGAAGGGTTTCTACAACCTTTACCCATTCCTGAGTGGAAGTGGGAAGTAGTAACGATGGATTTTATTATGGGATCGCCCAGAACAACCAAGATGCATGATTCGATCATGGTGGTAGTGGACAAGCTTACAAAATATGCCCATTTTATTCCACTGAAAACTAATCACAAGGCAACAGATGTTGCTAATATTTTCATAAAGGAAGTGGCAGGATTGCACGGAATTCCTAAAACGATTGTGTCCGACAGAGACCCGAAATTCACCTTGAATTTATGGAAAGGATTGTTCAAAGGATTTGGAACGAATCTGAACTTTAGTACAACTTATCATCATGAGTCTGATGGATAGACAAAGAGGGTGAACAGGGTAATAGAAGACATACTGAGAATGTACGTGATGGACAAACCATCAAGATGGGAAGACTACCTACACTTGGTAGAATTCGCCTACAACAATGGGCATCATGCATCATTGAAGATGAGCCCATTTGAAGCACTTTATGGAAGAAAGTGAAATACTCAAGTGAGCTGGGATAATCCAGCTGACAGAACAGTAGTTGGGCCAGAGTTGCTCAAGGAGATGGAGGACCAAATGATAAAAATTAAGAAGAATTTGAAAGTTTCCCAGGACAGGTAGAAAAGTTATGTTAATAAGAATAGAACCCACAGAGATTTCAAAGTGGATGATCATGTTTTCCTGAAAGTGAAAGCTAACAGGAGTTCCCTGAAGCTGGGAAGTTGCACCAAGTTGGCAACTAGATTTTGTGGGCCATTTGAAATCCTAGAAAGGATTGGGCCAGTTGCATATATGCTTGCATTACCTGCATCTATGATTGTACATAATGTGTTTCATGTTTCATTGCTTAAGAAATATATACCAGATGCTAATCATGTTATCAATTGGAATGTGATTCAGTTGGAACAAGAAGGTGTCCTGCAAGTGCATCCTGTGCGCATATTGGACAGGAAAAACAAACAACTTCAGAATTGAGCTATAGGGATTGTAAAGGTCCAGTGGACCTGGTACAGTCCTGAGGACGCGACATGGGAGCATGGAGATGTTATGCGGGCAGAGTACCCGCATCCTTTTGAAAATTTTGAAAATCTTGCAGATGTAGTGTAAATTTGCACCAAGGACAGTGCAAAAATAAGGGGAGAGGATTGTAATGTCCCCAAGGCCGAGCCCTATTGTAAATCATGTCTATGAAGTATAAAGCTTGCATTATGAATTGTAATTATGTTTTATAGGCTGGTGAGCCAAGTTTATATAAGTTGGTGGGCTTATGTGTTATTAGAACAAGGAGCCTAAGTGTTGAAGGCCATAAGCCTCATTTTTGTGCATGTAATTATGCACAGTATTAATACAAAACATATCTGCATGTGGACCGACCACGATGAATGAGTGATGGGGGACTAGGCATCCACAAAGCCTGGGTAAGGGAGAAAGGGTTGAGAGGTAGGAAGAGGGGCTAAGTTGAGGGGTCTTAAACCCTTAAGAATAATATTAAATTATTATTCTAAAAATGATGTGTGAAACGTGTTTTCCTTGATCCCGAATCCATGGAAGGGGGAACATGTGCATAAAATCACACACCAGCTGACAAAGCGCATGCAGCCTCATGGGTGACGTGTGTCGACCCAAGCGCATGCAATTTAACCTAGGAAGTGAGTCGTGTTGGGGGTTCGCTTCCCATTTTTCGGGGACGGTTGCGTCTGAGTGGGCTCATCAGGCATTCCTCCATCCATCACCTGAGTCTGGGAGTCCATTCTCCATCTTCCGTTTGAATGGGCGGGCATTCCCGATCGACCTCTGTTGGGTGTTTTATGTTGGATCCTATACTTGAACTATGGGAGTCTCTACGTGGAATCTCTGTACACCTTATGCATCTCTGAAACCAGAGCTGTGAGTTTGTCCTTTATTGTTGGTTGGGGAAACCCAAAGTGTCTCTTAATTGTTGAGCCTTGTTATGCTAAAGCGTCTGTCTGTCACCTATTTTGGGAAACCTGTGTTTGTTGTCGCAGTTGACTGTGGCGTCCATGTCGTTCTTGGCTAGGTGTGGTTTGATGTTGTTGTATGTTTGTTGTTGATCCTTGTTGCTTTTCTTCTTTGTACGGGATCAAGATTAAGGAAACCGGTTGTATGACCTGTGTGTAACCTCTCTCCAGGTGAGGGATGTGATTGTTGTTGAAGAGTCAGGTTTTACCAATCCTATGAGTGACTCTCTCCAGGTGAGAGAGTGCACGGAGGAAGGAGAGAGCTCCTGGAAAGAACCCTGTAGCTACCACAAAGCTCAGAGATTTTTGGTCCGGTCTATTGTTGAAGCACAAGGTAAGGGAGGTTAGCAACTGAAGGACTGTCTAGGTGACAAATAAGGTGTATACTCCTGGGGTGGGACAGGCATCTGGGGAGGGAGAGTCTATGGGAAGTAGGCATAAGTGGTTCCTCGGAGAGAATCCTCCTTCTTTTACGTGTATTCTTCTTGTAAACCTTACCTAGCCTAGGATTCCTTACCCGATGGAGCTTAGTCCCATCTTTGGGGTGACCAACTACTAAGAGTGATGAGAAGTGTGGTCTAAGGCTGGGAGGTTTTTGGAAGGTCTACATGCAGTTGGTGGTGTGTGTTAGTTTCAAACATAAGTGTCACTATGTTTTGTAATTTTTTAATTAATTAAATTGCATACCTGTGATTCTTGCAATGTTATCATGTATTTTGTTGTGCATATGAATTATTTTTATTTCCATTAACTCTGAAATGCTAGCAGTAATTCTGTGTTTAGCTGTAATTAAGCGTTTTAAGTTCATTAGAATGCATAATGTGTTACAAAAGTTTTTTTCCACGTAGTAGCGTTGGCCCGACCATGGGGTTAATGGTCGGGGGCATTACAGTAGGGATTGTAATGTCCCCAAGGCCGAGCCCTGTTGTAAATCATGTCTATGAAGTATAAACCTTGCATTATGAACTGTAATTCACGTTTATAAGGCTGGTGAGCCAAGTTATATAAGCTAGTGGGCCTATGTGCTATTAGGCCAGGGAACCTAAGTGTGGAAAGCCAGGAGCCTGATTTTTGTACATGTAATTATGCACAATATTAATACAAAACATCTATGTGTGTGGATCGACCACGATGAATGAGTGATGGGGGACTAAGCATCCACAAAGCCTGGGTAAGAGAGAGGGCGCTGAGACGTTGGAAGAAGGGCTAAGCTGAGGGGGCTTAAACCCTTAAGAATAATATTAAACTACGTCAAAAGACAAGTAATAAGAAATTTGTTGCTTGAAATAACTAGGATTGGTTTTTTTTTTTTTTTCTCTAGAAGCTTGTAAGAGAATACCAAATTTGTGTGAGGTTAGTGTTATTTTATTAATTGAAGAATCAAACCATTTTAAGTTAATTTTTTTGGAAATTTATTTATTGTGACTAGTTTTGAAAACAATAAAAAGTAAAGTTACAAGAAATTTACAAGTTTTTAGACATTCAAAATTGATTTTAGATTAAGCAAGTAATAAACTAAAAACTAAATTAACTTTGTTGTTGTACGGAGGATGTCTTTATGAACAACCATATTTATGAGAAAGAGTTTAAAACTTCAACCTATTTGTTTATTTGTTATAATAAACTTTGTTATTATACTAAGGGTGTCTTTATGAGCAACAATATTTATGAGAAAGATTTTAGATGGCGACATTTTCAAAATCTTATGTTTTGAAGCGGTCCTAATAATATAATAGTATTTTTTTAATAGTTTGGTTTGTTTTTTTTAATAATATATTTGTTGTAGTCATTTTATGAAAGTAAATAAACAATATATATTTATGTGAAGTTTGTTTATATAAAGAGTTTAGGAAGAATGCATTAACAATAAAATATAAAGGATGATAACTATAGGATAATTTTAGAGATAATTTTTATTTTGAATCTAAAATGATAGTTTTTCATATTTTAAATATGAGATTATAAAAACATATATTTATATAAAGATTGTTTTTAAAGAGTTTAAGAAGAATGCATTATAGAAGCAAGTAAAATTATAGGACAATTTTTTAACCTAAAAATATTGTCTTGCTTATATTTTGATTTCATAATTTAACTATCAAAATATAAAACTTTTTTGGGCATGTATATTTTGAATCCATACTTGAAATATTTAAATATAATTTTTTGTTTCTTAAATTTTATTTTTAACTATTTTTTAGAAAATCTATACATTGATAATTTATATTTTTATTTATAATTTTTTTTATTCAAATATTTTTATTATTAGTGAATGACTATCACATTTTGATTGTCTTGAATATATTTTTTATTATATAATTTCTTTCAAGTTTCATCAACATATTTCAATATATTTATTATTATAGAATTGCTCTAAAGTTTCATGAAAATAGTATTATCATTTTTTTATTATCTTATTTTATTTCAAAGTGTTAATAAATTAATGATATATATAAATCTTGCACAAATTAATGATATATAGAAATCATCTATTTCAATTTTTTTTATTTTTTTTATATATTGCATGTTATTGAATTTGGATAAAAAACACTTACAACTAAATCAAATTCTAAAAATATTAATTAATAAAAAAAAATTGTTTCCTTTAAACACATCTCTTTAAATATTTTCTTTTTAAAAATAAAAATTCAATTATTAAAATACACAACTAAACTAAATTATAAAATGAAAATTAAAAAGTGAAATAATAATAAAATACATGAGAAATATTTTATTTCAAATAATTACGATATATGGTTATATATATATATATATATATATATATATATATGGATTTGGTGAAATTTGTGAAATTAATTATAATACTAGGAATGATTTAAATTATTAAACAATATCACCCGGATGGGGTGATGGAGCCAGACACCTGGCGCATAGAGGAGGCAAGGGGAGGCCAACAGTGCACGGAGCCATGTGCTCGGCTCGTGCCCACTGTGGCCATTACCCCCATGCATTAAATTGAATTAAATGTCGATGGGAGGGGCATTAAACCGAGCTCCCTCAACCACCTTTATGCAGAGTGCAATGCCGTGTTTCATTTGTGTTTTCGCCTGGCAGTCTGGGTTTGGTTATGCTGGTTTGTTCATGGTGCTTCTGCCCCTCCGGCCGCTCCCCGCCCTCAACCTCGGCTCTGCAGACCTCCCACATCCGTCGGGCCTCACCATGTCGCGATAGAGATTGCTACTATGCAGGGGCTCTCCCTGGCATCCTCAGAGGCCCCACACGTCTTCTTCACCCTCTGGTTCATCTCCCACCTCGGCTCCGTCGCTCTGAACCCCTTCTCCCCAAGCCTTTGACTACTTGGCCATCATTGACACCACCCTCAACCCTTCTTGGCGATATTCTTCTTGGCTTGGACCCTCCTCCTTCAGGCAATCCTCTCCTCCTCTTGCACCAGATGTAGCCTCAGCGAAATCACCCTTTGGAAGGAATAGCCACGGTCGACCCAGCAACAAAAAGAAGTCGCAATCCTCCAACTTGTCGCACGAAAACCTCACCGTTTTGCATGATTTGGTCTTTGAACTCCGGGAAGGAGTGGATGACCTTCATTTCCGTGTTCAGCAGATGGAAGGGAGGTTGTCAGTACTTCTTTAGCTGCTTTCAAACCACCATGAAGCCTCCCCTGCGAAATCTAGCGACGCACCTCTCACTGCAAGTGATCATGAGAGCAGCCATCAGTAGGCAGCCGCAGAGGGGAACCAACAGCCTGACTGGAAGGAGTTTGAGCCAGCTCTCATGGACACTGTCGAGCAGAAGCAAACACCGGCGAACAAAGAAGAAGATGTCAAGGGCGCGGCTCAGCTGGAAGTCAGGGAGATGATAGGCATCAGTTTGCAGGCGCACACCCCGACGGTAGGTGCTAAGATGACCGCTCACGAGGACAAGTGCACCGAGGCCACGGACATGCAGTGGGCGACCAGCGGGACACCCGTCATCGAGGAGCCCTGGCCAGGCCTTCTGCAAGAGTATGTGCCAGATTACACACCACTTGTATGACCCCTCTAGGGGGATGTCTCCTGTTTCCTGCTTTTACTTTTACTCTAGTGACCTTCATGGTAGCTAAATTGTCTGTTTATGCTAGGACTGATAGAAACTCTGATACTCGAATTGCTCGGTTGATTGAATTGGTTTCTCCTTCTGGAGCAGTTCAGTAATTACAACCGGTTGGCTGCAGTTTTTGTACTCTTGGTTTGGTTCCTAGAAGGTTTTTTATATATAAAATACTTACTTACAAAAAAAAAATTATTAAACAATATACTCAATAATATTTTAAAGAGATGAGATTAATTTTATTATTGAATAAATAAATATAAATAATATATTTAAATTAATTA
>JZKD02S1873845.1:430079-457672 GCA_000966675.3 Picea glauca
TATATATATAGCCTATATCTATATTAAATTTTATTTTCAAAATATTTATCACACTATCAATTTTCGTAATCTCTTAATTCAACAAAAGTATGGTGATCTTGGAAAGCTTCTCTTAATGTTTTTTCAGCACATAAACATAATTCTAAAGAATCACAAGCAATCACTTACCCTCTTAAAGTATTTAGACCAATTCGGACTCAGGGGCATATAAGCCGTCAGAATCACCCATGAATCACACCCGTCCTCAGCCACACCAACCCTTAACATGGCTAGATTTTTTGTTACCAACCCTTAACATGGTTTGGATTTTTTGTCCCCGTAGGTTTCGAACCGATGACTTTTAACAACACAGAGTGCCTTAACAACACACTCTATGATTAATGTATGGACATTAATCATCATCATCATATATTATTTACTACATTTTAATATAAAATTGTGCATACATATAAAGTGTGTTATTTTCCAAATATATTTTTACATTGATTTTAAATATTATTATAAAATATGGTTTGTGATTTTTTTTATATATTTATATTTTTATTATATTACTTTATCATATCTTAAATTAAAAAATATGCTTAAATTAAATTATATGTATATGAAATCAAAACTTAAAGTTAATTAAAATATAATAAAAATACTTTAAAATATAATAAAAATTACTAATTTAAAAATAGAAAAATTTATATTTAAAATTAATAAAACTAAATTAATTGTAAAAAATTTAAAAGAAAGAAAAAACAAAATTACTTTATACATGTACTCTCAATAAAATCTAAGTTAAATACAATCTTTAGTAATAATAATCTAATTTTAAGGAGGTATACATATCTTATCTTTTTTGGATTTGAATTTGTGATGTTTTAGGAAGAAATATATGTTCTTAACCATTAGGCCTAAAAACTTATATACATAGACTAGAAAATGAATATACTTTTAAATATATACAATTAAAAAGGAAAATGAAAAAAAAATATGTAGATGTTCAAAAACTTATATTTTTAAAGTGATTTGAAGGAGTTAAACCTTTAAAATTAATCTAATTTATGGTTTATTAAATTATTAAGTTCATATAAAAGTTAATTATAGAATAGTTTTTTGTATAAACTTTTAATTTTAATTTAACTAAGGATAATTATCATCTAAATAGTGTATAATCTGAAAAACAAACATATATGAATAAATAAAATATTTAAAATTTTTAGAAAATACTCTAATCAAAATAAGAATTATGTAGTTTGAGAAAATAATTATATATAAATTCTGTAGTGAGAATATATATATATATATATATATATATATATATATATTCTTATTTTAAAAATATTTATATATTTAAATATTTTTATTTAAATAAATAATAATTTTTGGAAACATAAATGAAATTTTTTAATGAATCAAAACATGATACAAATCAAGTACATATATCATAATTTTTATTTCATTATAAAATAAAAATAATATTCTTTAATTTCTCAAAGTTCAAAGCAACATACAAATAAAGTAGAAATATACATTATAAACATTGGAGGGATAGTTATTTTGATTAAAATTACATCGTGTATTTCATTTATTTTCTTTTTCTTATTTTTTTAACTTCTTCTCTCCCTTGGGAAATCAAGGCTTTTAAAAGGAACCACTTATAAGTATCTGAGATATCCACTGCATGATCTTTTTTTTTTCTTTTTCCTTAAGGAGTTTAAACTACCTATACCATTTCTCCACACCATCTAAACACAGATTGAATCGTTAACAATGTAGAAGATAGATAAATGATTTTGATTCTCAAGTGTTTCCCTAGTAGAATGGATATTAATGAACCATGTAAATCCCTTACGATATCTCCAATTTATATTTTGAAACCAAAACCAAATCTACACAATGTTAAAACACTAATCATAAGTTAGTTGGTTAGTTAAGTTAACCTAACTGTTATACAATTACATGACAATTATGGTCTTTTGTATTATATATGTACATCTATGTACATGATCATTTACAGAAGCATTGATGAATAGAGTATGCATTTTCTGCCATTGTTTAGTTATCTCCGTTGATCATGGTTTCTTGATTGCTTCTATTATTTCCAATATATTTCTGCTCTTTTCTTCATTATGAATCTAACAGTGGTATGAGAGCATTGTGATGCCTATGGCCTGTGAAGGAGTTTCTACTTAGAGGAGTGAGAGTTGTTGAGTATGGCATGTGAAGGAGTTCCTACTTAGAGGAGTGAGAGTTGTTGAGCCGCATGAGAACCATGGATCGTTTGAAAAAAAACAGAAATCGGAGTTTTCCAAAACCCTAGGCAGGCGGATAAGTGATTAATGAGTGTAGGCGGTTATGCTCTAGTTGCACGCACGGGAAGAGGCAATTTGATAAGAGAAGGCGGGTTAAAACCTTAGCCACGAACAATGGAGGCCTGATAGAGGATATGTGTGTTCACCCCAAGAACAAGAGAGAAATCCATCGTGAGTTCCTGCTAGAAGAGGTAGAGAAAAAAAAAGGTGCAGAGGCCTTGTCAAAGCCGTCGCGAGTTGTTGGAAGAGGAAGAAAAAAGTGCAAAGGCGCTTCGGTCATTTTCCTATCCGACCCGCACAAAGAAAGAAATTGTTCGAGCTTGTCTGACCAAAGACTTTTGACTCGCGCAGAGAAAAACAATAGTCTACATTTCCGGAGCTGTTGTTGTATTTGCTCATGTAGAGGAAGAGCAAAAAATCCGCCAAGCATTGTTTGTGAATTTCAAACCCTAATGGAGACCACATTGTTCTTTATGAACACTTTTATGATCATTGGGATTGTGCTGGATCCATTTTGAAGAGAGGGCATGCTTGGTGATACAAATATCAAGTTTTGCATGAATAAGAGAGAGATGGAGTGCGCACCTAGGATGATATTTATTTTTAGTATTTGATGATGAAATCAGAGCAACAATAGTTGCGTACAGATTAAAAATACCAATGATGAGTTGATGTGTTTCTTTTACTCTATTTTTTTGGGCTACCTGTCGATTTAGTTTCTGGATATATTTTTATTATAGTAGAAGTTTTATTATTTAAATTTTTTTGAAGGAGTCGATGGAATTTATAACCATGATCCATGCCATGTTTTTCCCTTCAAAGCTTACATAAAAAGGAAGAGTCGATGACAAACGAGTCCTAGAAGGAAAGGAGGATATCGAATGACTCTCAACATTGACAGAACCTGTCTATGTATGATTCTGAGTTTCTGTTTTGGCATCACGGTCCTTTAGATTTTCCACCAATCCTGCTAAATAGCCATAGTCTACAAGACATTCGAGATCGCACAACCGCCTGTTCAGGAAACAACATGTCGAGATCTCATCAGGCGAAAGGAATGACAGAATTCAAACAACAACGTCCTGTGATATGTTATCGAGGGTTGTAAAAGGAGAAGAATTTGGATCATTTGTGATTTTTTTCTTCTCCGCTAGGGGGAGAAATTTGAGTTTTCTTACC
Source organism: Picea glauca (assembly GCA_000966675.3). NCBI lineage: Eukaryota > Viridiplantae > Streptophyta > Pinopsida > Pinales > Pinaceae > Picea > Picea glauca. Next base: position 433,559 of record JZKD02S1873845.1, read on the forward strand.
TGGAGTTTTTTGCTTCTGAGGTCGGGAGTTCAATCCGCTAAAGTCGACATTGGTTGAGCTTTTAGAAGCTCTGCCAAGGAACATTCTAGGTGAGCTTGAGTCGTCCTACTCCATTTTTCTCAAACCAGGATAGTATCGTCTGTAGAGCAGTTATTTTAAGTTATAAGGGTTTCTTTTAGTAGAGGAGTTATAAGACCTATTGTTAAGAGAATTTGTTAGTATGATTTTTGTAATGGAGTTATAAGGTTTTGTATGAAGGAGTTTTCTCCATTATTGTACTTGAAGTTATAAGGGTGTTAAAGAGTGTTTGTAAATGTGTTATAAGGAGTTTTTGGAAGTTATAAAGTGGAATTTATAAGGCGTTTTTGACCTACCTGAAATTGAATAAGGGGGTCTTAGGATCTTTGTGTGCATCTAACTCATTGGTTATCCTGTAGTTTTTTTGCAGCATTCAACGAACGATTGCTCTTGGCATGCACAACAGGATATAGATCCTGTACTTTTTTAGCCACGTTCATACAAGGAACGATTGCTCTTCGCCTCTTCGCATGCATAACAGGATATCACATGCACAACATGACACATAATTGAACTTTGTGGCATCAACATACAAACAAATGGCAAGAATTGAAGAAAAATTTACAATATTGCACATATTAATTAACTCAACTACGGAATCTACAATTGCAATAAACAAGTGCACCCTCAACACAGTGATTACTTGTTTACAAGTAATGCATAAGAAGATTGATATGTTCAAACTTCAAAACAAGTTGTTGTTTGATGAGTTAAGTTTTCTTTGACACCAACAATGTGATTTTAACAAACACAATGACATCAAGAATGAGAATGAAGACGCTGAGTTGACTAGTGATGAAAGTCATAAACATGAAGATCAGTTAGATGAAGTCCTTAGGTCAGAAAAAGTTGTGGATAAATGTATTGTTCGACCATGGGAAAAATTACGATTTAAACGAAATCGATATGGACTAGGATATGTAAAGGATGCTAACAACTTTTTTCATATTCCTAATTATTGCAAACATGTTTGCTTTGTGAGTGGAGATTTTTTGAATGATGATAAGATGACAGAGCTTGAGGATATTGGTAAGGAATAGGTACAGGATATTGTTGATGAAGATGTTGTTATAGATATTCCACATCATGATAATAAGTGAGATAAAGAATCCATACAATGCAAACAGTGTCATTGGTTTGGCCATGATAAGTCAAACTTTTTTTATCTTGACCCATGCAAATTTTGTGGGAAGAAAAATCATGGCATTTGGAAGCCAATTTATCGGAGCAGTCTTATCATCGGATTTATACACAAGTACAATTGTACTTGATTGGAGATATTTCTACAATTGATGGACATTAATTTTTTTCAAGATTTGATGATTTAGGGTATGATCGGGCCCAGTTGATGTAGTCTTCTGAGTTGAAGATCGAGTTTTCAGACTCCGTCGAAAGACAGTTTGATTTGCTAGATCTCTTCTTGGCCATTCTTGGGAATGACGGTCAAGGGAATTGGAACCACTTGTCCCTGACAGAGGGGAAATCTAGTTGAGTTAGGTTCCAAGTTTGATTTTGAGTTAGGTTCCAAGTTTGATTTAGATCCTGTGAATAGATGATCGAGTATGCAACCTAGTTCCTCGTATGTAGTCTTGTTTCTGAACATATTGTTGTTGATATGGTTTGTGGTCAGCTTAAAACCACCAATTGAGCATAAAACATGAAGTTATGCTTGTTAAATTTTCATATTTTTCAGCCTTGAGCTCTTTTAGTTTATGGTCAACTTAAAACCATGTCATTTAGTAGAAGAAATCAGCTTCTGCTAGACATTCAGTTTGTGGTCATCCCGAAACCACCAGATTGGTTTTTGGTCATCCTGAAACCACAAGATGAGTTTGTGGTCAACCTTAAACCACCAATTTAGTAGAAGACATCAACTTCTGCTATTTTTTTTCAAAGTTCAGAGAGCATCTTCTCCCAACCCTCTGAATATTCGCTTGACACATGTGATTGTCAAGTAGTGGCAGTTTTTCAGGCAAGAACAGAGTTATGATTAAGGGGGATGTTAAAACACTAATCATAAGTTAGTTGGTTAGTTAAGTTAACCTAACTATTATACAGTTACATGACAATTATGGTCTTTTGTATTATATATGTACATCTATGTACATGATTATTTACATAAGCATTGATGAATAGAGTATGCCTTTTCTGCCATTGTTTAGTTATCTCCGTTCATCATGGTTTCTTGATTGCTTCTATTATTTTCATTATATTTCTGCTATTTTCTTCATTATGAATCTAACACACAACTCACGAACGAAGGAACATAAAGTATTTTCAGAAATGGTTATAACGATAATCTAAAAGGTTAGTCTTAGATTCCTTGTAATAATTCCAATTTTTACTTTGAAAGCAGCACCGAATATGCACAAACCATCAACAAATAAAGTATTCTCGAAGAGGATCCAACCATAACCTAAAAGTCTTCCTTGGAATCTAACCTAACCGACATCCAAATAATGACTAACAGACCTTTCGTCAAACATTCGACAGTCAAACACTCTGTAGTGAGGCATTTCATCAAAAGATTGATTAGCATGCTTGCACCAAGAACTCTCAGAGTCGAACGTTATCTCTAACACTTGCTTTGCATCTGCAAGAACCTCAATTACATTCTGTAACGAGAAACCTATTTGCATTGGCAGTTCGCCAGACCACTCGTGCATAATCCTTTCGTTAAACACTTCATGAATAACCAACTGTTTGTCAGAGATTTGGCATGCCATCATAGATATATTGGGTACCAAGTCAGGATACTAACACATCACTGGAATTGTTCCATAAAAGCCAGGAGATCTATCCTGTTCTTGACGAGTGTTTCCGTGCTGGTCTATTTAGACAAAACCTCAATCCAGAACCCCATCTTCCTTTCCTTTCGTTATTAAAAAAAAGCTTAAACTGCCGCGGCAAATCCATGTTCAGGAGAAGATTGTCCATCAATGGATTCTACTAACGCACAATCTCTGAGATTCTTAATATTAGAAAATTGTTCCCCATCTGGGCTCTCAGAATCCGGCTATGCTGAGGGCAATAACCGATCTGGCGACGGTAAGAATCAGGTGTCTATTACTATCCGAAATTTGGAAAGATCCACCACTGAAACGAATTACTGTGATATATATCAGTAATTCCTTGAAATAAGGGGCTTAAAAACATTGTCTGAGAAACTCCTGGATGTCATCCTACTGTACTTGGCCTGCAACTGGAGATATGCTTGGCTTGTAATTATTTAATTCGGTCCCCGCTCCCACTTTGATTTCAACCTTGTCCAATATTTCAATAGTTCAAATCAGCAGCGTTATCTTACAGTGAGATATCCGGCATTGAATCGACCTGTTTGTAATTTGACTGTAATATCTTGCTGTGTTTGTCTTGTCTTTGTATAATTAGATATGTGATAGTTGTGCGATAGCAACGATGATGATGACGATTGTTTTTTTTTATTTACTTTTTAGTTGAAATGGTTAAGGTGTGTGTTTGGTTTGTTAAGTGATCGAGTTTAATATTTTAAAGTATATTTGGTTGAGAGGATTTAATGATACCAGACCAAATATAATAATTTAACATTTCTATTTAACAAAAAAATTAACTTCGTTTCGTAAACAAAACAATGACGGGATGAGATGATTAGCATTTTAGATTACAAAGCACTCAGAGATACTGTTCAATTTTATTTATGTTCTCACTTACTCTCTATGGGCCGTTAAAAGGTTATAAAAAATATTATTTGTTAACTGGTTTTTATTTGTTATCTGTACATTGTTTCATTTAGGATGCTGCATTCCAAAGTGAATGTTCGAGGATAAAACAACATTTGTTTCACCGAATTTGGTCGTTATTGTCTTTTAAGTTATATAACTTACATCATAAGGAATGATTGATTTATCTAAATTACTTATATCTTAAAGAATTTTTCATTTATTTAAATAATAAAAGTTTATTATGATATTGATCTAGTTATATAATTGTTGTTTTGTTATTGTTTTTAAATATTTATGTTTTGTATATTATATTATATCTCGAATATTGCAAGTGGTATCAGAGTACCTTTTTTTGGTAATGTGGGTTATTTTTTTTCTAGGGTAGCGACTTATTTCGATGTCTTAAAGCTACAAAGATATGTCATTACATGAAGAAATCCATGGTTGGGGAGTAATACATATAGGAAATAAAAGTGGTACTTAATGGCACATATGTTTTCCATTGCCACCCTTGTAACCCCAGTTCTTACCCCTTCGAGTGGTAGCGCATCAGACAACACGTGTATATGGATCAACCTAGATATCTTGATTCTCTTCGTAGATAAACTGATCGGTCATCTGACTTCTATAATTCTGTAATGTTCCCAAGCCAAGAGGCCAAGAACATTGGGTTTTTGCATGATTTTTAAACTGGTTTTGGTTGTGGCATTTCGTCAAACACTTTGTTGATTTACTTATGTTTGGATGTTTACTTGCAGACTGACTTTATAAATTCGGCCTTAGGGATTATATTCAATTATCACACATAGATCTGACAACATAACCAATGGAAATACAATATACACCGGATATGGAACCAATAACAAAGCTCTGACCTTTATTATTATAAGAGCAAGAACCTGATACGAAGTGAGGTCGATCTGGAAGGATCAACAGATGGTTCCAATAAACATAATAAGAGCTGCTACAAAATGCTCTCGGATAGAAGATGAAAGCCTCCAAAGGATGAATACAAAATGAAGACTTAATACAAGAAGAGATCAGAGCCGTATGAAGTACCAAATCCCCACTGGAAAGTTCACGCTCTAGTAGAAGACTGAAACACTCAATAATTCGACCCAACTGAAGGAAGCCTCCAAATGAGTCCAAACTCGACAGAATGATAGATCGGGGTGATAGGATCCCCCTCCTGAAGTATCAGGCCAAAATTCTATGCATAACTTCTCCAAGTGTTGATTCCTCCAATGAAGTTGCACCCTCCTAAAACCTTGAAGTGCCCAATAATTCATCCATGATGAAGGAGGCCTGGAAATGCCCTGAAACTTGCTAGAAATATAGATCGAGACACTGCAAGTCACTAGGTGAAGTCTCCAGGTCAGATCTGAAGTATAACCCCTCCAAACTGAATAGATCTGAATCTCAAAAATGCCCTCCTTCTCTCCAATTTGTCCAATGCATCCAATAAATCAAATGGCACATGAAACTCCTCTCGAATGCACTAGATCTAATGGTCAAGACCGTGCAATGAAAACCCAGGTGCTAGAATATGTCGAAGCCCTTCCAATATAATGGAACGAAGTTCCCTCAAATAATGGTGTGCCCCCCTTGCTCGAAACCCCCAATGGAGCACCCTCTCTCCTCCTGTACCTGTGGCTGGTGTAGAACCTTCCTGTAACTGAGTAGATCTAAAGTAGAATGGTGTGGGGGAGTATTGCATCCCTCAGACCAAGCTTGGGATAAGATAGGTGGAATCTTTCACCTTTGAATCGTACTCTAGGGTTTGTTAAGTCAAAACCCTCAACACCCCCAAGGTATGGGCTCACTATCTAGAAGTTATATATCAAAAGATAATCATACATGAATGAGAAAATAGAGGCCCTTGCCTCTCCTTTATACTTCTTGCTCACCTTACCCCTCCAAAGTGACTTTCATTTTATTGATTATTAATTAATTAATTAAATCACTTTAATTAATTAATTAACCTTTTTACCTTTGAAAATCACCTTATCTCTCCTTATGGCTTCTTTGGCCACTGCAATTCACTTCTCATCATCCTATCCTATAGTGTTGTTCCTCCTGATTCCAATGAGCTATTACACTGAGAGTTTATTCCAAGTATTGTGCCCAAAATGACCTTTTCAGTGAATTTAATCAACCTATAGTTCAAAATACTGAAAATCATGAAAATTGTCAGAATGCAATGCAACCAAAGCCAATATGTGAGGAATGGATAATAATGATGAAATAGGATGAGAGATGCAAAAAAGACCCCAAAATATCCCTCAATAGTCATTGTACTCACCATAACATCCATCTGGTTGCTCTGGTCATCGTAACACCCTGAAATGTAATGATTTCCCAAAGTGGGGACATTACAGTCCTGCCTGGTAGAATATTGCTTTCACTCAAGAAATAGCCAAGTCCATCCAAGTATAATACAAGGATCTCATGTCCACCTGTAGGACACACAATAGAACCCATCCAAAGATGAAAAATCATACACTCCATCCCTTGGGTCCCATATCGGGAAGTGAACTGCAATATCCTGTGAAGCATAGTCCTGAAATATATCAACAATGTGAATCTCCTGCATATGACACATGGCCTCATCCTTGACTGAGTCCATCGTCCAAGTCCCTACAAACGTCAACACAACCTCCATCAACTGCACATATTGATGTCAGAATGAGGTACTGCAAGACCTTCGTGAGACACCCTCAAGAGATGTGCTCTCCTCACCACTGAAGCTCAATGGAAAGTCAAAACAACTTTCCCCCGCAAAGTTCCACTTGCCCCTGTCAGTTAGTGGAATGCTCAACCCTGAAATCCATGGGTCCCAGGATAGTCCCTATAGAATATCACCATGCTAGCACTACACTACACTGACCATGCTTGACTACTCCCTGTATATATACTGGATCCTCCACTCTTGGATCCTCAAGCTGAAATACATGTGAAAATTGGACCTGTTGTCTAGAAGCTGCATACAAAAGAAAATCTATGTGGAAGTAGTACCTATGCCACCATCTCCATGCCCGATCCTAATGATCAAAAGGGAGAAACTGCCTCGCTTTATAGGAGAAGTCCCTACAGGCCCACTCCAAACCAACCCAAGGTGGAGTATGTAGTTCTCTCGAACAACTTGGGTCATAATAAAGTGAAACAAACTACTGACAAAATGAACTCACGTATCCCATGGAAGACTTGGAAGTTTATCACTTCCAATCCCTTCGAGCTACTCTTCTGTCATACTGATCACTATCATAAGCCCTTCATGCTCATCCTCCTGAGAATCTATAGCTGTGTCGTCCCTTGAGATGTCTATTATCCCCTGGCTTGTGATTCTCACCATCACGCATCAAGGCTCAACTGCCTGCCTATGACGATCCATATTTATCCTGCTGGATGTCGTAAAATCACTCATGTCAGGTGTTCTCAGCTAGCCACTCCCCATGTCCTCAGCCACTGTCTATAACTCCTCATGTTGTTGTCTATGATACATGTGTTAGGAAAGGCTAACGAAAACATATGTAGCTAACAGTAGGACTAGAAGATATCGCATGCTTTGGTCAATCCCAAGGATTTGACAAGAAGCTTGTCCATTGGTATCCATGATAAATACTTGCCTGTAGTCATCATCGATTCCCAATCATCCAGTACATATGGAAGTAACTTATGCAAATGATGGTCAACCAACCTCCATCTCTCATCTCCCATGCAACTGATGATACGGTGAAGGTTCTCTCTCGTAACTATGTCTTGCTGCAAGGAGTGAAATTTGCATGCTCCCCTAAGTGTGTCTCCTCCCTGCAAGGCAATACACCCCTCTAAATCCTACCATACATCTCGACATGTCTCTGTGAGCTATAACTCACCATTGTATGCTCTGGCATACTCATGTCATCTCCCATATACACATGTTGCATCGTAGATCTTGGGTGTACTACTGGATCAACCTCTACATAAGGGTCAATCACTCTCGGAACACAAATGGAGGTGTCCTCAAAAATGTCCCTGGCCCTGGAGTCCCTATGCATATGTGGGTGCTCGACTATCTCAAAGATCCTCGTAGAGGGTAGCTCCTACACCTCCCGATCATAGCTCCTCATACTCATTAGTGGTCCTAGGTACTCCTCATGCTCCTACATCAAGTGGTTCTACTATGCTATACCACCAACATCCTCTCACAATGTGACTTACTGACATATGTGATTATCCACTAAGATAGATGAAGTGGATCTCTGACGAATCTCCTCAAGAAGATCCTATGATCTGAACTCTGATTCTTGCAGGGATATATGTGTGCCTCTCAAGAATCCTCGGGTTCTCTCCAACTGATGAGTGAGTCTGTCCACCTCCAACTCTTGCTCCCTCAAAGACGCATGATACATCTCACCAATCCTCAATAGGTAGGCCCTGTCAATCAACTATTGTTGGTAGTCGGTCCTCATCACAGATACTCTCTCCCTTAGAATATGAAATTCATCCATGGAAAATCCCCCATCTGAACTACCATGTGCCACTGATGTGCTCCAACAGTAATATGCCATCAATGCATGCATGTCATCATCGTGCCTAGTGGTTTCCATGATCATATCCTCACTGACTCTCAATTGTCCTGTCAATTAGTGTGACTCTTGATCATAGTCATGCTGAGGTGCCACCTCATATCCCTCACTGCTAGTGTTAGACCTGGAATCCCCAACAACACTCTCTGCAAAAGATGAAGCACTGAACTGATCCCTGTCTATTGTGCTACTAGTTCCTCCTATATGTGACTGCATAACATCCCCAATAGTTATCCCCCTCTAAATCATATTGTATCTGGTGTGAGCAATTGTATCCTCCTATGCACTCACCCTGCTACTATCATCTGCTCCTAGATCCCATAGAGACATGTCTAGACATGTGCTATGGTCCTCCTGACCAATAAAGGGTACATCCTCATCACTACAGGATGGTCCTGGATGTAAGTGTCCCCTTAACCTATGATTCCCCATATCCTTCTCAACTAATTGAGTACCCAAAAGAAGTGACTCAATCTCCCCATGTTGATATGTGAGTGTAAGATCAATAGTCTAGATGTCATATATCTCCTCCTGGATCTCTACATCCATGTGTATCTTTTGTGTATCCCTCACATACTTCTCCTCTATCATATTTGACTTGCCAATGCTATATTCATGTCTCTTGGCTATCATGGAATTCTGGAAAGATGACAGATGCGTCACAGTCATCATGGGAAGCTCGTCATCTCTAGGTGCTAACACGTGTGAATCCTCACTACTGTCACCACTCTGATGAGGTATAATGTCATCAATATTATGTGATATGACTATTGAAACACAGGTTCTATCATCCTATCTATCCCACTGCTCCTCCAATGTGCAAGGGTCACTATCCTCCTCAAGAGTGAAAGAATCACTAGTCTATGTGAAATAGTCACTGACATCATCGGACTGCTCCAAATAAACATCTATCTCTAGCTCTGTATCCTCACACACCTCATTATCATTTTCATAGTGTACCTCAATAATGTGTTTGTTACCTCTACCCCTACATCTATGATCTTGTTCCCAAGGCACTTTGCAACTGTAGCAACGTTGACTGCTCCTAATGGGTGGGGGGTTACTCTGCGATTCCCTCCATCTAGCTGCCATAACTCTCTTTTCCTCTATTATGTTGACCCAATGTGTAACCTCATATTGGCTCCACCAAGGATTGTTTATGGCTACCCACTGTTGGAAATTTATATCATCCCTAAGCCTCTCACTACGGGCGTAATATTCATGTTCACAATGTACAACCTCTTTAGAAAAATATCTAGACTCCATATTTCCATATGGAAAAACCCTCAGGCTAGTAGGAATCTAAGATCTGATACCACTGTAATGTTCCCAAGCCAAGAGGCCAAGAACATTATGTTTTTGCATGATTTTTAAACTGTTTTTGGTTGTGGCATTTTGTCAAACACTTTGTTGATTTACTTATGTTTGGATGTTTACTTACAGATTGACTTCATAAATTCAGCCTTAGAGTTTATATTCAATTATCACACATATATTTGATGACATAACCAATGTAAATACAATATACACTAGATATGGAACCAATGGCAAAGATATGACCTTTATTATTATAAGAGCAAGAACCTAATACAAAGTGAGGTCGATCTAGAATGATCAAAAGATGGATCCAATAAACATAATAAGAGTTTCTACAAAATTCTCATGGAAAGAAGATTAAAACATCCAAAGGCTGAATACACAATGATGACTTAATACAAGAAGAGATTGGACCCGTATGAAGTACCAAACTGCCACTGGAAAGGTCATGATCTAGTAGAAGACTAAAACCCTCAATAATTCGACCCAACTAAAGGAAGACTCCAAATGAGTCCAAACTTGGTAGAATGATAGATCGGGGTGATAGGATCCCCCTCCTGATGTCTTGGGCCGAAATTATATGGATAACTCCTCCAAGTGATGACTCCAATGAAGTTGCACCCTCCTGAAACCCTGAAGTGCCCAATAATTCATCCCCGATGGAGGAGGCCTCCAAATGCCATGAAACTTGATAGGAAGATAGATCAGGATATTGCAAGTCACTAGGTGAAGTCTCCACATCATATATGTAGTATAACCCCTCCAAACTTTATATATCTGAATCTCAAAAATGCCCTCCTTCTCTCTAATTCGTCTAATGCATCCAATAAATCAAATGGCACATGAAACTCCTCTGGAATGAACTAGATCTAATGGAAAACACCTTGCAATGAAAACCCAGGTGCTATAATCTGTTGAAGCACTTCCAATCTCTTGGAATCAACTTCCCTCAAAGAATGGTGCACCCCCCTTGCTGGAAACCCCCAATGGTGTGCCCTCTCTCCTCCTGTACATGTGGATGGTGTAGAACCTTCCTGTAAATAAGTAGATATAAAGTAGAATGGTGTGGGGGAGTATTGCATCCCGTATACCAATCTTGGGATAAGCTAGGTGGAATCTTTCACCCCTAAATCATCCTCTAGGGTTTGTTAAGTCAAAACTCTCAAAACCCCCAAGGTATGGCCTCACTAGCTAGAATCCAAATATCAAAATATAATCATACATGAATGAGATAATAGAGACCCTTTCCTCTCATTTACACTTCCTTCTTACTTGGTCCCTCCAAACTGACTTTCATTTTATTAATTATTAATTAATTAAATCACTTTAATTAATTAATTAATTAACCTTTTTACCTTTGAAAAGCACCTTATTTATCCTTGTGGCTTCCTTGGCCATTGAAAGTCACTTATCATTATCCTATCCTTTAGTGTTGTTCCTCCCGATTCCAATGACCTATTACATTGAGAGGTTCCTCCAAGTATTGTGCCCAAAATGACTTTTTCAATGAATTTAATCAACCTATAGCTCAAAATACTCAAAATCATGGAAATCGTCGGAATGCAACAGAACCAAATCCAATTTGTGTGGAATGGATCATAATGATGAAATAGGATGATTGATGCAAGTCAAACCCCAAAATATCCCTCAATAGTCACTGTACTCACCATAACATCCATATGGATGCTCTGGTCATCATAACACCTTGAAATGTAATGATGTCCCAAAGTGGGGACATTACAAGTTCCATCAAGAAAAACACTCCAGAAGATACTCTCTAGCATCTAGGTAGTCAGGTATTACAACTAAGGTCACATTCTAGCTTCCTTAGTTGGCTCACCAAGATATTCGGCAGAGTACTGTTGGACCCTACATGTATACCAGAGAGATATAACATAGGGAAAACCATTGTGTGTAGATACCCTGCATACCCTAACCCTTGGAATGGAAACAAAAACATAGCAGACAATATATATTGTCGCGCAACTATGCCTCCTACATTCTAGTTACGAAATTACTGCACATTTCTTCTTGTTAAGAATTTCGTTATTTCAACACTGCAATATTCATGAGATTGCAATATAACTTCGCAGAAGTAAAAAAAATAAAAATTAGTGGTCTCGCTGACACACTTATTTGGGACCTATCCCATTAGATTCCCCTTGTCTCCCTTATCACAGTCGTTCCTTTCATTTTTAAGACTTTTTTTTAGTGGACCCGACCCCTTACCAGTGCCCCTATTTTCCACCTCTCCCATTATATTCCCTTTTTCGCCCTGATCGTAGGGGTACCTATCACTTATAAGTCCTTTTCTGTGGACCAACCCACCCATTTTCTCTTACCAACACTCCCCATATACCAAAGGCCAACAATCGTAACCAAGACCTGCAAGCTTTCATCGATCCAACCAAGGAGTCCCTCCAACAAGTGACATTTTATATTAGCTCTACCAATTCCCGCATTGAAAAATTCGAGACCCAAGTCCAACAAAAAATTGACGCCATGGATGCCAAATTAATGAACCAATTTAACAGCCTCCAATTTGTTGTCAATTAGTTGTTGAACCACCTTCCTCCTCAGACAAACCAGATGGTGTTGATTCCTCTCATTCTCTTAATTTTCAATCCAACTCATTTCATCGTGACCCCCGAATTCCCCGAGTTGAGGTCAATAAATTGGATGGCTCCAATCCCATAGGTTGGGTAACTCAAATGGAGCATTATTTTTCTCAACATGGAATTACTGTGAGTTGGCCAAACTTCACTATATTGTTCTCTATATGGATCCTGAATGTTGGAAGTGGTGTAAATGGCGTAAAAATGCACGCCAAAGGTATATTGCGTGGACCCAGTTTGTTTTCGAGCTCTATGAATGCTTTGACACTGAAACCGACTATCTCGATTGTTTGACCAAGTTGAAATAGTGAGGTACAATGAAAGACTTTATAACTATTTTTGATCATTTGGCCTTTCACACCGAGGGCATGTCAGATGCATTATTCCAAGAATGTTTTATCGGTGGCCTAAAGGATGAAATTTGAGCCCAGGCTCTCATGACTCGCCCTCGGACTTTGCTGGAAGCTACTAAATGTGCCAAACAGGCCCAACAAGTTGTTTTTTTCCATAAGAAAAAAACCATCCTTTTTTCCTCACCCTCGACCCACAAATCCTGTTGCCCCTGCCACTCCCCTCAAGGTCCAAAAATTAACTAGGGTTGAAATGGTTGAACGCCAACTCAAGAGTATTTTCTATAATTGTGATGAAAAATATTTTCTGGGGCACAACTCTAAGGAACAAAAAAAAATTATGGCCATTTCAGAAGAGGTTGTGGAAAAATATGCAATACTTCCCCTTGTTGAAGAACCATCACTTCCCGATGCTACCCAAGAGTCGGAGACCCACCAAAATTCAACCCACTTATTTCCTTGCATGCCCTCACTAGCTTCTCTACTCCACACACCCTCAAGCTCATTGGCTATATTAACCATCAGAAATTCATCATCCTTGTTGACAGTGGTAGCACCCATAATTTTATTCATCGTCGCATTTCCCAGGAAACTAATTACTATATCCTTCAAATTAATAATTTCCAAATCATGATAGCCAATGGTGGATCCATGAAATGTGGTGGGAGTTGTGAAAATGTACATCTTCAAATTGGACAGTACCACCTGAAATCTCATATGTTTTCCATTGACATGGGTGGTTATGACATTGTCTTAGTTGTTGAATGGTTACTCATTTTGGGTCCCATTCTCATGGATTTTAACGAATTAAAAATGAAATTCTAACATGAGGGACAACAGTATCATATCCAAGGACTCACATACGTTTCTCCTGACATCATCAGTTCCCATCACATGAAAAAACTCCTCACAAAAGGACACTCTGGTATTATTTCTCAACTCCATTCCATTCAAGCAGTTGAGACACCCTTTGTGCATCCTGACCTCCAATCAATCCTCTCCAAACATCAAGATAATTTTTCCACTCCCAAGGGCCTTCCTCCTTCCTATGGTGGTCATGATCATTTCATTCCCCTTGCTCCTGAAAACACTCCTACCAATTTTCATCCCTATCATCATCCCTTTTTCTGAGAATAATGAAATCGATAAAATTGTTCAAGAATTGCTCATCGTGAGTGTTATCCATCCTAGTATGAGCCCCTATTCTTATCCTGTGGTCATGGTACTTGATAAAGAAGTCTCTTGGCACATGTGTCTTGACTTTCGTGCCCTCAACAAAATCATCATCAAAGAAAATTTTCCCATTCCTCTCATTGATGATCTCTTTGATGAATTGAGTGATGTCTAGTTCTTTCCAAAACTTGATCTATGTTCTGGATACCACCATATACATATGAAAGAGGAATGCATTCCTAAGATTGCATTTCAAATTCATGAGGGCCACTATGAGTTTTTGGTCATGCCCTTTGGCTTCTGTAATGCTCCCTCCATTTTCCAAAGAATCATGAATCATGTTTTCCATCCTTTTCTCTGTCATTTTGTCTTATTTTTTTTAATGATATTCTCACTTATATTAAAACCTAGACAAACCATATTGCTCATGTGGATCGAGTTCTACATCTACTCTCTTAGCACAAAATTTTCCTCAAACAATATAAATGTTCTTTTGGAGCCTCAAAAGTCGAGTATTTGGGTCATATTGTTGACAAGACAGGTGTCAGGGTGGATCCTAAGAATATTGAAGCTATGCAGGATTGGCCTCGCCCCAAGACTATCAAAATCTTTTGTGGTTTTCTGGGTTTAACATGATATTATCGCAAGTTTGTTAAGAATTATGAAAACATTGCGGTGCCTCTCACTTCTCCTTTTAAAAATAATTCTTTCACTTGGACTCTCATATCATATCATGCCTTTCAAGCCTTGAAGGTGGCTATGTGCACTACTTTGGTCCTAGCCATTCCTAATTAGAGCATTCTTTATGCAAGATGGTCACCCTTTGTCCTTTACCAACAAACAACTGTCAGAATGACATTTGGGCCAATAAATCTATGAAAAGCAAATGTTGACTATTCTACATGCAATGGATCTTTGGCACCCTTATCTACTGGGGAAACACTTCCAAATTAATACAAATCATCAAATCCTCAAGTATTTTCTAGAGTAACAACCTTCCTCCCTAGAGAAACAAAAATGGGTGACTAATCTCATTGGATATGATTATGAGAACATTTACAAGAAATGAAAAGAAAATGTGATTGCTATGGCTCTTTCCAAAAAATATGAAGATGAAGGGACCTTTTTTCCCTCTCCTTCATTGTACCATATTGGCTCCAAGTTGTTCGCCAAGAATGGCTAAAAGATCCCAAATTTTTTCATCTCATCCAACAGTTGCAAGCCAAATCTCAAGTTTCCCCGGGTACTCTTGGCACAATGATGAGGTTCACTACAAAGGTTGTTTTTATTTAAGAAAACAATCACAAATTAAATCCACGATGCTTTATGAGATTCATGCTACACCCACAATTAGGAACTCATGGTTTACTCATGGTTTTCCTGAGGGAGAGGGAAAAGCATTTTTTGAATCTGCATCTTCATGAATTGCTTTCCTTACTGGAGAAGTTGTGTTGATTATCTTGTTGAAGGCTATCATGAACCCGTGGCTAGAAGGATTGGAAATTTTTAACCACTATGGCTACATGAGATGATTGTCTGCAGAAGGAATCCTTTCTCTTTGCTTCAATCTTGTCGACTTGCTTCTGCTAGAAAAAAGGTTCTTAGACTGAGGTTGCAATGGTTGTGGTGTTCTTTTGTTCAACTTTTGAATAGACTGTGAAGAAGCTTAATTTTGTAGTATGAGATACTACCTTGTGACACTGTTTAGGTGGGACAGTGGTTGGAAATACCTTTGGTATCCTGTAAAAATTACCCCCTGTAGTGATAATGACACACATGGTTGAGACTCATAAATAACATGGTGCTTCCACATATATGGTTGGCCCAACAGAACATCACAAACATCCAGTGGGGAAAGGTCACATAATAACTCATACTTGAAGGTTTTTATGTCATATGATAGTCGACATTGTTCGTTGATATGAAGGTCTCATCGTTGGAAAATCCACTCGATGTTGTATGGTTGCAGGTGTGGTGTTTTCGACAATACCAAGTGTTTGATGACCTCTGTTGAGATGAGGTTCCTTTCGCTTCCACTATGAAAAATAAAATGCAGTGAGGTACCCTTCACCCACATCTGTGAATGAAAAAGGTGCTCGCCCTATTTAGGTTGAATTGTTGTGGTCGCGACAATAGAAGTGGGGTCTGTGTTGATGACTTCTCTTCTCCCATTATTTTCTTAATCAAATTCCAAATCAAGGTTCAACTAATTTCTTTGATCTTGACCACCAATGATTTTTTTGAGCCACATTCATCAGCGTTGTTGCAGGGGATTTTGTGAAAATCACACCACTTTCCAGTGTGCTTCTTTGTTGTCTCATGACCCTTCTTTTCATGTGTCTTGGACTTGTTTTCGAGAGAATGTTTGCTAGGGACGTCTTTATGATACTTTCGTTGTTTTGTATTTGCAAACCCAAACTCCCATTTGTGCAGGTGCCTAATTTTTTCTCAATTTTTATAGCATATCAATATGCATATCCCAACGATGAGATGTATAGAAACTCCATTTTAGTTCAAATGTACCTGTGGAGAGACCCA
Source organism: Picea glauca (assembly GCA_000966675.3). Lineage (NCBI taxonomy): Eukaryota > Viridiplantae > Streptophyta > Pinopsida > Pinales > Pinaceae > Picea > Picea glauca. The sequence continues at coordinate 449,899 of JZKD02S1873845.1, forward strand.
CGGTATTTCATAACCAAATGTTGCGTAGAATATTTGATACCCAGCTTGGTGCACAAGGTATGGAAGTTATTGTTGAACTGCAACACTGCATTTCCACTCTCTTGATGCAGTGTTGTCCATCTCATATACTGGTCATCATAGTTACCAACAGGGTCATATTGTTCCTTGACCGCATCCACACAAAAAATCTTACATTTCGATAGGTTATTCTCCGTACCCTCAAAGTTAATTTGGTCATGGCTCAGAATCGCATGAAGAAACAAGCAGATCAAGGTCACTCCGAACATCAATTTGTTGAAGGAGACCACATGTTTATTTGAATACAACCTTATAGGAAAACTTCACTCAAGACCGACCATTGTTAGAAACTGGCACCCAAATTTTATGGTCCTTATACAATTCTCAAGTGAGTGGGACAGGTGACCTATCAATTATCTTTTCCCAATCATTATAAGCTCTATCATGTTTTTCATGTCTCCTTCTTAAATAAGGTGATTGGAACTAAGTGCCAAACTAAAACATACCAGACATAAAATTCAGATATGTCTGGTATGGTCTTAACTATCACTTTTATCCTCTCTGAAATATTATGGACCACGCTCTTTATCGACCACAACTTCGAGCTTCCAACTTGACTCATTTAAGACACAACTTCTTCGGACCATCGATGAGGTATTTGTGATGATTAAAAATATTGACAAACTTCACTCTTCCAAATTACGTAGATCATTGTATTTGTCATAGAATTATTCAAGTAGCCGAATCATTCTATGTATGAACTCACATGTTTTGGATGAAATAAATCATTGTATCTGCTAGTTTTCTAGGAAAATTGTTTGGGAAAAAAATGTGTTCAAAAGATAATCATACAACTTGAACTCTTCAAAAATATACAAACATAAGCATTGATGTTCTTGACTCTAAAAGACCCATTATTTATTTACACAAAGATAACATGTAATTGGTGTTCCTCACTTTACATGATCCACTAGTTTTATAACAAACCATAAACATAATCAAATCAACAATATGTTCTTGTGGCACCGTATATAGAAAGAACCACCAATTTGAATTATGCTACTATGTTCCACAATTGGTTCTGTATCATATAGAATTAATAAATATACACAAAACATAAAACACTTTCACCACATATTTCCACACCACTCAAGATATCTATAATGTCTCAAGTCTACACAACAAAGAACTCCATGTAGAAAATTGTTTTTGTTGGCAAACAAATTACTCCATCAAGCTGTAAAGACCAATATCCTTGTAGAAACTCCACTTAAAATCCGATCGAATATTTATTGGGTATCTAAACACAAACTTCACCCATATTTCATGTGACGAAAACATGCGTGGATTTAATTCATATTGAAATCCTCACTCATAATCCACATTCGACATTGATTTCCTCCACACATTTTCATGTTGTGCAGTTATGAATCCAGATTGTTCTTGGTTTGGTCTCCACATCCATGTTGTCACACTAAAATTCCATCGCCCAACTCCAAATTCTCTTCACACATATTTTCACCATGTGGATATACCTCTAGCAACACAAATATTTTCACCACACAAATATACCTCTTCCAACTTCTTTTACATGCAATAAAATTAAAACACACAAAAAAAACACAAAGTAATATATGCTACTCTCATGTTCTTGGGCCCTCCCATGAGGGAGATGAGCCCAAAGCACTCGAACATCACACTCAATTATACACATAAAATATTTTAAATTCACATTACAACTTAGCTACATCACACTTATATAGTTTCTCTTAGATCTAACTTATTCCAAACATGGAGATAGTGGTTGAGATAATCTCTCAACAATATCCAACAAATCTAAAACTAATCTATAAAATAAGCATTAATCCTAACATATATAACGTTATTTCTATGCTAAAAATTTATGTGGATGCCATACTACTATGTGAAGGAAACCCCACCCTTTTTGGAACAACAACTTAAGACATTTCTATCAAAATCCATGCATATCTCTGTGTCATGTTTGCAGATTTTCATATCTGTATGCATGCATTCATTATATTTTATAGTAGTTCATCATTTTTTAATATTATTATCGTGAAAAGTGTAGGTTGGGAAAATCCCGACCCAAACCAGAAGATGGTGACAACTAGGCGAGTACATACCCACTGTCACCTCAGATAGGTACTTTTGTCACTTTAGAGGTGAAGTGATCACCTCAAGGGGGGAATCCTGGGTGACCCTAGGGGGAAATAAGATGGAAAGTGATATGATGCAATGAATTCCCATATAGTTCAAGTTTCTAAGTGGAATAATCCTTTGATGACACATCTCAGAAGTGTTTTAGGGTTACCAAGTCTTTGAGTACCTGCGGAAAGTATTTGTACCTTACTGAGACAGAAGAAAATCCAAATGTACAAGATATATATTAAGTGGACAAGAAAGTTAATCTTTATTTCCCTATTTGTAGAAATCAACAAAGATATATAAAATTAAGAAACAATTAATAAATCTGTTAGATAAGATGCTAAAATTATAACAAATGATGCACGATATAAGCTAGTAAAAACTAGTACAACTCAAGTATAAAAACATAAAACTTTAGCATGAATGTAAGGTTGTTATAGACAAGTACTGTAGAGATATAAATGTAGAATTATGTATCTAGAATTATGTACTCCAGAGGTTGTACTCACCATGCAGAGTGTGAGCCATGGTATCCAACTGGTGGGCTTCAAGCCCCAAGGAAGACCAAGCTAGGCTTGTTCTTCCAAAGTTGTCCACCAAAAAAGTTCTTGAAAAGACAAAGAATATGCCCTCGAATCATATCAAGACAAATGCATCATGAAAATTAAATAAATTCAATAAAATATCCACCTAATCATGTGCATCAGAAACCACCTAATCAAAATAAATAAATTCTCAAAGACCCTATGCAACTTTCCAAGTTTTGGTATGGGAGGGTTGACAAGGTGACCTATTGGGTGAATCGCCCCCTAGGTCAAGGAGTATTTCCCAAGTGGAACCCCTTTATAAGACATGTGGAAACAATGATATTGATGGGGGGAAGGATCTTGGTCTTGGGGTTCTTGACATACAAGGGACCATAGTGTCTCATTTATGGTTTCATTTGTAGAGGGTGTTTTCAATGCATCCTTTTTCCAAACCCATTCATTTCCATTAATTGATTAAGGTTCAAACACTAGGTACTCCCTAGGGAAAATCAATTAGCCTGGGGGGAAGTACTGAAGTGTCACTTGAAGGGATGAGTACACATAGTTCCATGGGGGTATAGTCTAGATTGTAACATACTTTGTGTGAAGCTGCCAATCAAGTAGGACATTTTTGTCATGTGTTTGCTTTTGTAGGTATTTTATTTTTTAAGAGAAGTGTTTCATTTCTCTCAAGAGATATTTGGGAGAGCATTTTGGTGGCTCATAATTACACTTTTATATTTTTCCATGCATCTCTCCTCTAGGCCTTCATCCCCTTCTTCCCATGAAATGAGGGACAACCTCTTCTTGGGTCAGTACACCTGAAAACCAAAAAGAAAAGGAGATGGGGGGACAAATTGTTGAAAGTGACAAGTATGGTCGAGAATGGCATGATGACTCATCAAGGGGACCTCCCAATAGAAAACGAATACCTAAGGGTGACGACTTTCTACGACACAATGTCAACCATCATGGTGAAACAGGGCCAAGAGCATAATGTCAAGGTAGACTTTACATAATCAAAGCGGTTTTAAATGAAACAAACCCAAATGCCTCAAATATTGAAATGACACTCACCATAATACCCAACTTGTATCTCATGGAGCAATATCCAATGTACTCTGGAAGCAAGACAACGTGGTGGATACCTTCATGATCAGCCTGGAACTGTGGCAGTGAAGAGGGTCTATATCTGTGCAAGTGGATAGTGTTAGTCAAGATGTTTCTCAGTACTCCAAGTATCCAACCTGAGGGCCTCAAGACATAATCTCCTTATTTATCCCTATGAGTTGGGGATAACATATGGATCCTACTTGAAGAAATGTACTTGTCATAGAGTGCACGAGAACCACAACAACTCCTAGTGGAATTGTGCCTATAATGAAACATAAAATTGTAAAATACAGGGTGGTTATATCACCCTTCGTCCATATATATCAAAACCATAAGTGACAACTCATCTAGAATATAAATTTTAGCATTTTTTCAACAATTTATAAACTAAACATGCAATATGATGAAATAAATATGCAAGTAGAGAAAAATGAAATATCAAATGACACTAAGATACCATGAGAAATCAAGAAACAAATGCAAGGAAAGAAAGTTGACCTAGCTACTTACCTGGGGCATTGGGGATCTGAAAATCAGTGATGGGTTATTTCAAGTGAAGTCACATAACCAATGAAACAATATGTTCACCATTTCATCAAGGTATCTCCCTCTGTGTTTAATCATGCAATAAAAAAAGGATAAGTTGAGAACAAAATGATCATGAGCAAAATTAGACAGATAATCAATTATGTAATGAAACTCATGGAGATGGTTGGGAGGTAGGAAATCTTGTTGGAGAGAATGGCCATAAGCTTGATCAATACATCTCTGAAGAGGGATACCCTGTAAGGAAGATGGCTCGTTTTCATCGTCCTTTAGCACACCATTGTTTCCCAAATATTGAGAAGAGATGAGAGATCTAAAGAAAGCTTGATGATTCCTTAGAAAACAAGAAAAGAGGGAAGGGACTCTCTCATGTCTGGAGAAATAAATATGTTGCCTCTTCATCTGCAAATCACTATAAAAAGATTCAAGATGAAAATACTTTCTCTTTGTAGGGTGATATTTTGACCTCTATGGGAGGGCCATGTCTTGGTGTTCATCTAAAATCTAGGAAAAATGTGGTTGAAAGTACTCATAGATCAAGTCTGCATCCCCAAAAGGATATTCATCACCACTCCCAAGGGAGGACTGAAAATTACCATGAAAATGTTGCGACGGGTCATCTTTGCATAGAAGGAAAAAATATGTAATCATATAATCATTAGGATGCCAAACATATGAATCATCCACGCATGGATACCATGTTAGAATATAAAGGATTGTGTGCTCATTTTACCACGACGATACCCTCGTCTCCCAACCACAGGCCGAAGCCTCCCTCCAAGCACCTTGACCTTGATCGAGAAGATAATTCTGGCTGCAATCTATAGCCAAGAGAGGCTAAATGCACCAAGAAAAAGAATAGAAACAAAACTAAACAGATGATCCCAACCAGAACTAGCGCACCACTTTCCCCAAAACTGCCAATTGCAGTGCGCACAACTCGCTCTGCAATTATGAGAGTGTGTAATAATGAAACTGGCGCCCTGTATTTATAGTGGACTAGCCAGTCTAACTTGGGCCGACCTGACCAGTCTAATTGGGCCGACTTCTCTTTCTGGGCATCAATAAATTCAATATAAATATATTTGTTCAGCCGACAACCTGTCTAAGGTTTTCTTCAATTATTTGCTTCCTTCCGGAGGATTCCAATCTCGTCATAGGTCATCATAGAGGTTCATACCTCCCGAAGCTACCATAATATTAACACTCCCTCCTAGCTAGGGATGTATGGTCTTGAGCACAACAGACCATTCAACTGGTAGCACCACAAGCACCTGTCATTATTATCCGACTGGCTAATCTCCTATGACAACTGGTACAATATCAATTTATAGAACACACCTGTGTCTATTCCAGTAGTACACAACTACTCAGACTTTGTGAAACACATTCACAAATTGTCCTTCATAACAAATAACAACCTACATATAAACAATGTTATGATAAAACTGTATCATCTGGGCCAATCTTTCACTCACGTCTGTGAGATCTGAAAGAGTGTCTACCCTCAGTATATAATATCAACAACAATCATCTGGGCCAATATTTCATTCACATCTATGAGATCTGAAAGAATGTCTGCCTTCAACATAGAATATCAATAATAGGCTATCTGCCCCATTCTTCTCAACCAAGGAAGAAGTATTGTTTCTGATTTTTGAACCTGGACCATTTCCCACCCTGGGCCATTCTTCTGACACTAAACAAAGTGTAACTTGGAGAGAATGAGTCTTCCCTCGAGAAATTCTTGGACCATTCCTTACCCTGGGCCATTCCTCCGACACTAAACAAAGTGTAACCTAGAGGGAATGAGTCTGCCCTAAGGAATGACTGTCCTAGACTATTCCCCACCCTGGGCCATTCCTCCGACACCAAACAAGGTGTAGACTGGAGAGAATGAGTCTTCCCTCGAGGAATAACTGTCCCTGATTGCTGAGCCTCGACTACTCCCCACCCTGGGCCATTCCTCCGACACCAAACAAGGTGTAGCCTGGAGCGAATGAGTCTCCCCTCGAGGAGTAACTGTCTGGACCATTCCCCACCCTAGGCCATTCCTCCGACACTAAACAAAGTGTATCCTGGAAATAATGAGTCTTCCCTCGAGGAATGTATGTCCTGCATCAACCTCCAAACGGACGATTCTTCGAAACTTCTCACAACTATGAACTTCGAAAGAATGACTGCCCGACGAGGCGAACCATTCTACTTGACCACTACTCAGAGTGACTGCCAAGAAGAATGATTGTCCTAGACCACTCCCCATAAATGGGAAGTCGTTGTCTATGATACATCATCAATCAGTCTGCCTCCCATGTTAACTACAATTGGAAGCCACTGTCCGTCAGAAATCTCAATCCACTTTCCGAACAGGAAAGCATCTGTCCAATCTGGACTCTTACAAAAATAAATAACATTTCAATTCTCCCTCCTAACTGGAGAGTTATTTTAATCACAGAAATAAAAAAATTTGCGTACCTTCTCTATCTTGGAGAGTCTTCCTTTTCAGCTAAAGGAGTTATTTCCACAATCCCCATATTCTCTCGAAAATATGCAAACTTGATTCTGGAAAGAGGCTTTGTAAGGATATTTGTTGTCTTCTCATCAGTGGGGATATACTCGAGATTTACCTCTCCTTCCTGGAATTTATCTCGGATAAAGTAGTATTTGACCTCAATGTTCTTCGATCTTTCATGAAACACTGGATGCTCGGATAATATTATACAACTCTGATTATCACAATATATAGTGGTCGATTCTGGATTCTGATCAAATAAATTGGATATTAACTTCCTTAGCCATACTGCTTCTGTGCATGCTTCACAAGCTGACATATACTCTGCTTCTGTTGTACTAAGTGTGACAAACTTTTGCTTCCTTCTGCTCCAAGATATCATAGCGGAGCCCAAGATGAAACACATACCTGAAGTACTCTTTCTGTCTTCTGCACTTCCTGCCCAATCAGAGTCTGTGAATCCATGAAGTTGGATATCACTGGATGCGGTATATTTTAAACCATAGTTTATTGTCCCACGAATATATCTTAAAACATGCTTTGCAGCTATCCAATGCTCTTGTCTCGGTTCCACCTGGAACTGACTTAATGTATTTACAACAAAGAAAATATCTGGTCGAGTATTTACCAAATACATCAATGATCCAACTAGCTGCCGATATAGAGATGGATCTATTGGATCGGAATCTAGGACTTTCATTTTCCTTATATCCGCATTCATAGGAGTGTCCATGGACTTACAGTCCATCATTCCAAACTTCTGAACGATCTTTATTTCATATTTTCCTTGTCCAAGGAATACTTCACCACGCTTCTGCCATACTTCTAGTCCCAAGTAATAGTGCATGAGACCTAGATATTTCATATCAAATTCAGAGGCCAAATCCTTCTT
>JZKD02S1873845.1:457722-480077 GCA_000966675.3 Picea glauca
CCATTTTGAAGTTACAACTGATTTTTATTTAGGTCTGGGTACAATTTCCCATACTTCATTTCTCATAATGGACTGGTGTTCTTCCGCCATAGCTTCTTTCCATTGTTCCTTTTTAGTTGCTTCTTCAAATGTAGTAGGCTCTTCATCTAGGAGCTTTGTCATGTATGTTGCATAACTAGAGAATCTTTTCGGTCTTTTAGTCTTCCTGGATGTTCCTTCTGAAACCTTGATTCTTTATGCGTCTTGTAAGGCGGCTTCAAGACAAGATGGTCTTTTCTTTTTCTTTGGCATATTATCTGGATTAGCATTCTCACATATCTCCATAGGATGATCAGGTTGATCCTTTTCGTTATTTTCACCTTCTGTGTTTTCTTCATTTAGTTCTTCAATTTCTTCTTCTTCTATAGTTTCTTCAATAGATTTTCTGAAGCCATTCTTTCATTGAATGTTACATCTTTGCTTACTTCTATCTTGTGCTGATCTGGAATATATATTCTGTAGGATTTGGATGAATCACTATATCCTACAAATATCCCCTTCTTTCCTGAGGGTTCTAGTTTATTTCTTTTATCTTTGGGAATATGAGAATAAACTTGACATCCAAATATTCTTAAGTTTTCTACATTAGGTTTCTTACCCGAGAATGATTCTTCTGGTGTCATGTGCTTCAATATGCGATGAGGGCTTCTGTTCTGCACGTATATGGCCGTCATTGTTGCTTCTCCCCATAGAAACATGGATAGATCTTGATCATTCAATAGGGCTTTTACTATTTCTTTGATAGATCTGTTCTTTCTTTCTGCTTCACCATTTTGTTGAGGATTATGAGGAACAGTTATCTCCCTCCTAATCCCTGCTGATTTGCAGAATGCAACGAACTCCTTTGAGGTGTATTCTCCTCCATTATCTATTCTTAATGTCTTGATCTTCTTGTTTGTAAGGTTCTCTATCTCTGCCTTGAATTCTTGGAACTTGTTGAATACTTCATCTTTTGACTTCAATAGGTACAGCCACGTCTTCCTTGAATATTCATCTATGAATGTTAAGTAGTAGAGTGCTCCTCCTAAAGATTTGACTGGAATTGGACCACAAACATATGAGTGTATTAGATCTAGGGTTTCCTTAGATCTGTTGTTGCTGCTTGGGAATAGTTTCTTAATATTCTTCCCAAGGGAACATCCCTTGCAAATTCCCTCGTGTGTAGACTTCAATTCTGGTATCCCTTCGACCATGTTCCTGAGGAAAGGTAATGCTTGATAATTGATATGAGAGTACCTTCTATGCCAAAGCTCATTAGGGTTGACTTCATCATGTACTAGGGATTCTTTATTTCATTCTAGTAGTCTGTATAGATTCCCTTCACGTCTCCCAATAACCCTATCATCTTCTATGCTCGAATATTTATTCCATGATAACACCTTTTCATCTATGAAGGCTATTCAGTTTCCTTTTTCTTCTAAACATGATATTGATACAAGATTTTTTTCTAAACTAGGTACATATAGAACATTGATTAAGTGAACATGATTACCTAATTCCAATTTGATTGAGGCTTGTCCAAATCCTTCGACGAGGTAGGTGCTTTTGTCTCCAAGCTCCACTTTGTATGATGTCTTTCTCTCATTTAGATCTAAGAGTCTAGCTTGATCTCCCGTCATGTGTCTGGAATCTCCACTGTCGATTATCCACATATTGTCTTCAATTGTCCCGGTAAGTGCTGAGTAATGTAAGAGATTGATTGTTTCGCACATGTCTTCAGTTGACTAATAACTGGTCATGCCTTGATCCAAAAATTCAACTGCGTCTTTTCTCTCTTCTGAGAAATTCAATAGGTGCACTGAGTTAGGGTGTATATGGATCTCTTCTCCTTGAGCGAGATGCTCCATCACAAGGTGCCAGATTTGAGAATTAGGGTTTCTGCAACTGTTACTGCTAGTAACCCTAGCTGCAGTTCTTTGGAAGCTGCTCCTGCTAGTAAGCCTAGCGACAGTTCCTCAATGAGCTCAATACCTAGCGGTTATGTTTCCTTCCAACGTTTTAGGCTGACTGAAGGGTGTGTGGGCCCATAACCTGCTAGAATATAAAGGATTGTGTGCTCGTTTTACCACGACGATACCCTCGTCTCCCAACCATAGGCTGAAGCCTCCCTCCGAGCACCTTGACCTTGACCGAGAAGAGAATTATGGATTCACTCTATAGCCAAGAGAGGCTAAATGCACCAAGAAAAAGAATAGAAACAAAACTGAATAGATGATCCCACCCAGAACTAGCGCACCACTTTCCCCAAAACTGCCAACTGCAGTGCGCACAACTGGATCTGTAATTATGAAAGTGTGTAATAATGAAATCGGCACCCTGTATTTATAGTGGGCTGGCCAGTCTAACTGGGGCCGACTTGACCAGTCTAACTGGGCCGACTTCTCTTTCTGGGCATCAATAAATTCAATATAAATATATTTGTTCAGCCGACAACCTGTCTAGGGTTTTCTTCAATTCTTTACTTCCTTCTAAAGGATTCTAATCTCATCATAGGTCATCATAGAGGTTCATACCTCCCAAAGCTACCATAATATTAACATAGAGGTTCATTCACGAAAATGTTGCGACGGGTCATCTCTGCATAGAAGGAAAAAATATGTAATCATATAATCATTAGGATGCCAAACATATGAATCATCCACGCATGGATACCATTCCTATAAATATTATACCTCAACCCTATTTTCTTGAGAGCTAACCTCAATGTCATAAATGGGGCCTCTATAAAAAATGAGATGACCAAAATCCCATCTGCATCTCCCAGTCTGTATGAAAGTGTTTATATTCTCATCAGCCATATCTAAGGGTTATTTCATAATACCATTAGTATGATTGAAAGTGGCCATATCTTTTCCTTTGTGTGAGAGAATAATAGAGGTTGTGGCAGCTTCAAGTAGATCTACAAATTCTTCATCATTTAGACCATTTTATTCTTCAACTTCATGTACATGAGGAGAGTTAGGATAGACAACCTCAACTTCATCAAGTTGGATAAAAGGTAATGATTTCTCATGATGCTTCTCAACCTGTTGCACCTCATAATAATTCTTCTTTCTCTTTATGGAAATGCTCATCTATCACCTCTTCATTAGAAGAGGCTTGATCCTTAATAGATAGTTCTTTATTTTCCCTTTTCCAAAATGGTTTGTCACATCCAAGGGATCCTCTAATACGTCTTCACTTACAAAGCCATGGAATAAAGTATCGTCAATATATTTGAAAGGGTCAGAACTCATCATGTTCTCTTACTGATGTACATGAGGAACAAAGGTCTATATGTATCCATCAAAAGGAAGGTTAGGTATAAGCACTTCATCTTCATCAAATTTCTTGTCTGAATCTTCAACATGCGAAACTTCATAGGGAAATTCTTGGTAACTTTATTCATATATTTGTCCTTCAAGCATTTCTTCATCTTCAAGGGCTAATTCTTCGACAAATTCTTGAAATAAACCTTTTACATGATTCATTAGTTCCTCAACAACTTCGTTAGCATCCTTTTCGATTTCCATTTGTATAAGTTCCCTTCTCGAGGTATGGAAAGTTTTGGATGAAGTTTCATCCCATGGTTCCATAATTCCATCGAATGAAAATACATATCAATGGAGTTTCCAGATGATATCAAGGCTCATCAAAGGATGGAAAGGGGGAAACATGAGAAGGTTGAGTCTCCATATGAGCTTTAAGAGGATCTCATCAAGGGTGGAAGGGGAATGTACTTCAAGTGGAGTCATTAGGAAATATATGGGTAAATGATTTGGGATGGTATATTTCCAAAGTGTCATTAGGGAATGCAAGAGGATTCAAAATCCTCCCCGAAAATGACACCAAAATGTTATCGCGCAAAGTGTAGGTGGGGAAAATCATGACCCAAAACACAATATGTAGACAACTAGGAGAATACCTACCCATTATCACCTCATATAGGTACTCTCGTCACTTCACAGGTGAAGTGATCACCTTAAGGGGGGAATCCCAAGTGGCCCTTGGGGGGATTGAGAAATAAAGTGAGATGATGAAATGAATACCCCTATAGGTCAAGTTTATAAGTGTAATATGGATTTGATGACACATCTCTGAAGTGTCTTAGGGTTTCCAAGTCTTTGAGTACCTATTTAAAGTGTTTGTACCTTCCTGAGAAATAAGAAAATCCATATGTACAATATATATGTTAAGTGGACAAGAAAGTTAAGATTGTTTTCTGTTAATCCCTAAATAGTGGCACATTACCCCATAATTGGGGCATATTACATTAGTAATGTTATTTTATTTATGTCATTTTGGGTCCATTAGTTGTAATTGTACCTCCTAGTCTCCTATATATACCAAGGAGACATTTTGATTTGGAATCATCTTGTATTAAGAACTTTATGTGGTGTATAAGGAGGTTTCCCCCTAGAATAGGCTTCTTATTTGAAATTATATATTTTTCAAGGAGTTGAGTACTTATTCTGAGGTTTTTCTATGTTATCTTGATATTTGGTTCCTAACATTTGGTATTAGAGCTCAAGGTCTTGGGGTTTCGCTGCTACATCTGAGACACCTTGGAATTTTCCCTTTTTATTTTGTTTCTATAACGTTTCAGACGAAACACCTTGGAGGATATTTAGTAGATGGATCAAGGTACGTTGGGTTCAAATTTCATCTCTTGAGGCCTTATACTTTCAGAGATACAACTTGTGTAAGATAGGGTTATGAAATCATCATGAGTTTAACCATCGCATAATTTTCATTATGAATTTTTTTATGTAACGTTTAAGACTCTAAAATCTGAAGGATATTCACAAAAAATATTAAGGTATCTATGATAAAACTTTCTGCTTCTGGGTCATCTTACATTTGTATATACACCCTATGGAATATAGGGTATTTGACTAGTCCTATTGACTAGTCTCAAGAAGGTGTTCCAGGTAAAACAATAATAAATTCTTCCTCGGGTATCCAAATTGAGTGACACCAATTTCATGAGATAGTGAATAATATGTAGTATTTCTGGTACAATTTTCAGAATTTTATATCAATTATTTTGTGTGGGGCACTCTATGCAAGTGGGATCTCCTAGAAAGGCCAAAAATCAGCAAGTTGTGGGGAAGTTACCATAAATTCCACTTGGAACATCCAATTTTGATCAGACCTATGGAATTGTAGAGAATAAATATCATAGAACTACAAAAAATAAATTTTCATACCGAGAAGGGCCAGAATTTTGGAGATACAATAAAATAAAGATTGTCTGCCAGAACCACCTCAAAATCAAGGTTTAAAGTGATACTTGGCCAACATGCCACCAAAAAATGGAGCTTCTACACAAAATAAGCCTCCAGACAGTCCTACTTGGATTCTTGATGAAGGTGAATAAATGCGTAGGGACATAAATGATATACAAAAGAAAACAATAACAAAATATGAACTACAAGGAATGATGGATTCAACAGAATCTAAGTTGAAGGAAATAATGTATACTAATATGGATGGTTTAAAAAGTGAGATCATGGAAGGATTGAAAAATTTCCTAATAGAGAGGCCACCTGAAAGTGGAAATGTATCCCATGAAATTCATGATGAGGACACAAGCAAGATGAATCAAGAATGGAGAAACTCTAACTTTGGGTTGAATACCAACCAATTTCCTAAGATCGATATGAGGAATTTTGATGGAAAGGACCCAATCACATCGATACTTCAAATGGATAAATTCTTTGATCTACATAATGCGCCACATACAAAAAAGGTATGAATTTCTTCTTTATATTTAGAACCCAATTTGTGTGGTATCGATGGATTTGTTCTCGTAAATCACTCATCACTTGGACAATTTTCACAGAAGAAATGATAGAACACTATGAGGGTACAAGGAGAAATACCTTCTTTCGCCAATTGATAAATGTTAAGCAAAAGGGTTCAGTTACAGAGCACATTGAGAACTTCCAAAGATTGAATATAAAGGTAACAAATATTCCATATGAGCACCTGATTGATATATTCATAGGAATTTTAAGGGATAACATTCAATATGAGGTTCTTCTTTCAGAACCCAAAGCATTGGAGAATGAATTTAGGGTGGCAAGAAATGTTGAAAGTAAAAATATGTCTATGGCTACTAGAAGGACCACTCCTAACATCTATCAAGAGAATAATGTTCCTTCTTCTAAAATACCTGAACCTACAAGGTTGACACCTCAAAAATTGGAGGAAAGAAGAGAAAAAGGTTTACGATTTAATTGTGACAGCAAGTGCAGTAAGAGACATAAGTGTGGTGAGAAGAAATTAGTCTACATAGATTGTGAAGAGGAAGAAGAACAAGAAAAAGAACAAGAACCATCTCAAGATGAAAACGTAGAAGTGATTTATTATGAGGAGTTGACTCCCACAATATCGTGTAATGCATTCGTTGGAATTAACACTCCTCAAACCCTCAAGATAGAAGGATATATCAAAAATAAAAAGGAAATAATCCTAATTGATTCTGGTAGTACTCATAATTTCATTCACTATAAATTAGCAAAATCTCTCAATTGCTTTGTATATCCATCACCATAGTTTCAAGTAATGATTGCAAATGGAGGAACTATCAATTTCTCAAGAAAATGCAACAAGATCAATCTTACTACGGGGGAATATGTAATGAATAGTCCAATGATTTCTATACCCATGGGTGGTGCTGATTTCATACTAGGAATCCAATGGTTACAATCATTAGGAACACTAGCTTTTAATTTTCAAGAACTTTTCATGAAATTTTCAATGGAAGGAAAATAAATTAAGTTAAGAGGTATCAAAGGGAAACCTAGTAAGGTGGTAATCTCTAATGGCATGAAAAAATTATTGAAAAAGGGGCATCAAGGTGTAATTATATACTCACTAGATGTTCAAACATCTAAGACATATATTCCCCTATATCTCCAAGGGATCATTGATAAGCATTACAAAGTATTTGGAGATATTCCCAAAGGTCTTCCACCCACTCGAAATCATTATCATTATATTCACCTAATTCCTAGGAGTATTCCTCCTAACATCAGGCCGTAAATATACCCTTATGCCCAGAGGAGTGAAATTGAGCACATGGTTTAAGAAATGTTAGAGGATGGCATTATTAGACCTAGCCAAATTTCTTACTTTGCACCGGTGGTAATGGTATTTAATAAATATGTCTCATGGTGTATGTGTCCAGATTATGGAGATCTCAAGAAGATCATTATTAAAGATAAGTTTCACATTCCCGTCATTTATGAATTTTTAGATGAACTACATGGAGCAATCTATTTCACAAAGTTGGATCTTCGTTCAAGGTATCATCATATTAGAATGAAGGAAGAAGATATCCCAAACACATCATTCCAAACTCATGAAGGCCATTATGAATTTTTGGTCATGCATTTCGGCATTACAAATGCACCTTCCACATTCCAAGGGTTGATGAATTCCATTTTCAATCCCTTCCTTCAAAAATTTGTGTTAGTATTTTTTGATGATATACTAATCTATGGAAAGTCTTTGGAGGATCATGTTCGATGTGTTGACAAGGTGCTACAACTACTAAAGGAGCCATAACTATATGCCAAACTGTCCAAATGTTTCTTTGGGTTGAAGGAGGTAGAGTATTTGGGTCATATTGTATCTCATGAAGGTGTCAAGGTAGACCCTAACAAGATTAAGGCCATGATGGACTAGATGATTCCCAAAACATTGTATAATCTTAGAGGATTTTTGGGTTTGACAGGTTACTACCGCAAGTGTGTTCGGAAATATGGGAGAATAGAAGCACCTTTAATGACACTAACTAAGAAGGATGCATTTTCATGGACTCCAAAGGAAACTGTAGCTTTTGAATAACTTAAATAAGTGATGTGTAAATAGCTTGTCTTGACCACACCATAATTCACAAAAACCTTTATTATGGAATGTGATGCCTTGGGAAATGGCATTGGTGTTGTCCTAATGCAAGAAGAAAGGTCCATGGATTTTGAAATTCGGCCACTAAAGGGAAAGGACTTACGAAGACCCATTTATGAGAAGGAAATGATGAAAATACTACATGTGTTGAAGAAATAGTACCCTTACCTAATAGGTAGGCACTTCAAGGTCAAAAAAGATCATGATAGTCTTAAATACTTCTTGTAACAAAGACTATCTTCAGAAGAACAACAAAAATGGGTGACCAAGATATTGGGTTATGATTTTGAAATCATCTATAAAAAAGGGAAGGAAAATGTTGTGGCAGATGCATTGTCAAGAAAGGATGAATATGTTGAGGCTTTTCTCTGTGCTATCTCGATCATCCAACCCGATTAGATAATAGAAGCGAGGGATGAATGGAAGAATGACAAAAACATGTGTACTCTCATTCAAAAGTTGCATCATGATTCTAGTGCATAAGATACATTTACATGGAAAAATGATTCACTATGGTACAAATATCTCTTATATTTATGTAAGAACTCCCAACTCAAACCAAAGTTACTATTGGAATTGCACACCTCTTTGGTAGGAGGGCACTCGGGGTTTTTGAAAACCTACCATAGGGTCAAGAAGCAATTTTTGGGGGATGGCCTTAAAATTGATGTTCAAATTTTTTTAGCATAATGTTTGGTTTGCCAAAAAAATAAGGTGGAAACAATTAATAACCCATGTCTGTTACAATCATTAGCCATCCCAAGTCATCGCTGGGAGGAGGTTTCCATGGATTTCATCACAGGGTTAACGAAGTCTGAAGGAAAGAGTTTCATCATGGTGATTGTTGGTAGACTGACCAAGTACACACACTTTTGTGCATTATCTCATCCCTTCAAAGCCAGTATAGTTTCCACCGCATTCATGGAGATAGTTCAAAAGGTACATGGAATCCCCAAGATTATTTTAAGTGAGATAGATCTTATCTTCACTTGAAATTTTTGGACAAAATTATTTTCTTGTTTGGGTACTCAATTGGCTCATATCTCATCCTATCATCCTCAATTTGACGGACAAACCAAGATAATGAAAAAATGATTGGAAGGCTACCTTCATTTCTTTGTCTCTAATAAACAAACACAATGGTTCAAATGGTTACCCTTGGAAAAATGGTGGTATAACACTTCCTTTCATACTGAAACAAAAATGACACCATTTATGGCACTCTATGGATACCACCCTCCTTCCATCACTTCTTCTCTAAAAGGAAAATCTAAGCTTCAAGCAGTGGAAGATCACAAGAGCATCAACAACAAGTTCTCCAAATCTTAAAGGACAACCTGACCATGGAACAAAATCGCATGAAACAACAACCAGATCAACATCATAGTGAAATAAGTTTTGAAGTAGGGGATTGGGTGTTTTTAAAACTAGAACCATACAAACATATGTCCCTCAAGAAATCCAAGAAGGATAATAAATTATCACCAAAGTACTATGGCCCTTATAAGGTTTTGCAAAATATTGGTACTATGGAATACAAATTGGATTTGCCTGCATCCTCGCGAATACACCCACTTATCCATGTTTCATTCTTAAGGAAGTTTATATGTGACAACATCCCAGTTCAAAATATATTTTCAGAACTTGACGAGGAAGGAAAAATCTATTGGAACCTGAAGCCATCACTGACACAAGAATTCGCCAGCTGAGGAATAGATCCATTTCAGAGTATCTCATTAAGTGGAGGAAACTACCTGCTGAAGATTCCACTTGGGAAGATGAGCCTTTTATACAGAAGAATCCATAATTACTCAAGCATTGTGGAAAACACTTGTCTCAAGGGGAGGGGCATGTTAAGCCCTAAATAATGGAACATTACCCCTTAATTGGGGCATATTACATTAGTATTGTTATTTTATTTATGTCATCTTGGGTCCATTATTTGTAAATATACCTCCTAATGTACTATATATACCAAGGAGACATTTTCATTTGGAATAATCTTGTATTGGGAAATTTATGTGGTGTATAAGGAGGTTGCCCCCTCAAAGAGGCTTACTATCTGAAATTCTATCTTTTTCAAGGCGTTGAGTACTTATTCTGAGGTTTTTCTATTATATCTTGATATTTGGTTCCTAACATTTTCCCTATTTCAAGAAATCAACAGAGATATATATCATCAAGAAACAAGTAATAAAGTTTCTAGATAAAATGATAAAAGTCTAACAAATGATGCAAGAGATAAGCTAGTAAAACTAGTAGAACTCAAGTATAAAAGCATAAACTTTAGCATTAATGTAAGGATGTCATATAAAAGTATTGTTGATATATCAATGAAGCCTTATGGATGTATAAAACAAATTGTTACTATAGAAAAATCATCTACCCAAAGTCACAAAGAATCCACCCAAAAGAGGCGCTAGGACTAGTAAACTATGATGGAAAACTCTTAGAAAATTATGATATTTGATATGTGAGTTATGAATAAAAGCGAGAGTGATTTGTTTTAGTATTCATGGTTGTAGCTTAAATTTTGTGGTATCTCCCAAAAGACTAAGTAGAATAAGATTCCCTAGAGGCTTTATCAACCACAAAGCATCAAAAATAGATTCCAGCTTGAACAATATTGATATCTCGTTAAATCATGTTTACCAAAGCAAACAATTTATATATCCAATGGAAATTTCAGATTAGGGCCTTTTTAAAAAATGGGTGAACAGAGTCTTTAAAACACAAGTTAGATCAACAATATTCCTAAGTTTGTCAACCCTCTTACTCCCTAGGGCATGCAAACCAAACTCAAACTAGATCAAGGAGGGTGTACACCCTTATACCCCTTTAAGATACTTTGCAATAAAAGAATTGTAAACTATAAAATAAAGAGAACTTGATGGAGGGTGTATGCACTTATACTCCTCATAGGGTTTTAACCAACGATATCATGAAAAAAACAAGAATAATGCAGATTTTCCTTACCAAAACCAAGAGAGTTGCAAGATCAAATTGTAGTTTCACCAAGAAACCATCCATAGGAAATAAAAAGAGTCTCCAAGATGTGCACACCACCTTATATCGTCCATTCATCAATATATGCACATAAAATCGTTTGCAAGAGAGAGGGATGCCAAAAATGCTCAAGTATAGAGAGAATTTCAGCCAATGTAGTCTTCTCACAATGGGAGAGTTGTGATCATATGAGACATAAACGATCTCTATTTATACAGAAAACTATAATAAGAGTTTGTCCACAAAACCTAAGGTAAACCACAAAGTAAGGGGAGACCAACCTTTACTTCTCCCCTTTACAATTTAAAATTTGATTTTCCACAATAAAAAACCTAAAAAAATCATCACATCACCCCTTTAGGGAAATATTTTGGCATTTTTGGAAATTCTTTGAGGTTGGGGATGAAAGGGTGGGCCTCCAAAGGCCTTATTCCAAGCCTCCAGGGCGCTCTCCAATATTCAATGCATTCTTCCTCATCAAATGATGCCATCCCTCAACGCACGATGTTAATCCCTCAAAGTGTGATGTTTTGCCTCCAAAGGAGAAATGTTATTATAGTAGGGGCATCGGTGAGGTCCTACAAGGCATATCCCAAGCCTCCAAAGGATTTCATGACCATCCATAGTGTGGGCCAATGTATCCAACTGGTGGCACTAAAGCCCAAAGGAAGCCCAAACTAGGCTTGTTCTTCCAAATTTGTCCACCAAACAATGTCCTAGAAAGACAATGAATACGCCCTCCAGGGATCTCAATTCAAATGAATCATGATTTGTAGATCAAGTCAATAAAATATCCACCTAAGCGTGTGCATCAAAAACAACCTCATCAAAATAAAGAAGTTCTCAAAGACCCTATGCAACTTGCCAAGTCTGGGTATGGGAGGGTTGACAAGGTGAAATATTAGGTGAATCATCACCTTCATCAAGTAGTGTTTCTAGAGTGGAACCCATTTCTATTACATCAAGGAATGCCTCATTTATGGTTTCCTTTGTAGAGTGTGTGCTACACCTTTGTTTTCAATGCATCCTTTTTCCAAGCCCATTCATTGTCATTAATTAATTAAGGTCCAAACACTAGATAATTCCTATGGCGAATCGATTATATTGGTGGTCAATACCAAAGGTTCACTTGAAGGGTGAAGTACACATAGTTCCATGGGGGTATATTCTAGTTTCTAACACACTTCGTGTAAATCCCTCAATCAAGTGGGACATTTATGTCATGTGCTTTCTGTTGCAAGTCTTTGATTTTTTAGGAGAAACATTTGATTTCTCTCAAGACCTCTTTGGGAGAGCATATGGGAGGTTCATAATTAGGATCTTATCTTTTTCAAACTATCTCCCCTTTGGGTATTCAACCCCTTATTCCAATTAAATGAGGGGCAACGGCTTCTTCAGTCAATAGACCCAAAAAACCAAAAGATAAGGAGATTGGGGGGAAAGTGTGGAATTTGACAAGTATGGTTAGGAATGGAAGGATGAATCATCAAGGGGACCTTCCAGTAGCAAACCAATCCTTAAGGGTGACCACTTACTAGGTAACAATGTTAACCACCGAGGTGAAGTAGGGAAAATAACATAATTTCCAAGTAGATGTTACATAATCAAATCCATTTTAAATGTAACAAACTGAAATGCCTCAAATATTTAAATCACACGTAACATAATACTTTAATTGTACCTCATGGAGAAAGATCCAATGTCCTCTGGACGAAAGTTTGTGTAGTGGATACCCTCATGATGAGCCTGGAACTATGGTGGTGAAGCAAGTCTCTATCTATGCAAGTGAACATTGCTGCTTAAGTTGTCTGTCAGTACTCCATGTCTCCAACCCGAGGCCCTCGAGAGGTAATCTCCTTAGTTATACCTAGGAGTTGGGGATAACAAATTCTACAAAATATTTTATTTATATTTTATTTAAAAATAGCTATTTTGATTTCTGATTCCTTCCTAAATTGTATTTAACTTGCTAACTATAGAAATTAATGAAAATTTCCCTAAAATTTACCTCCCACAACATTGAATTTTCTAGACAACTTCTCAAAACAATATGTAATCTCTAAACTAAATTTGGGGGTCATAATTCATAAACCACAACATAGTATTTTCTAACATAGTGTTTTCTAGACAATTTCTCAAAACAGTATGTAATCTCAAATTTGAGGGTCCTAATCCATAAACAATTTTTTTGGAAATGTATACATGAAATTCATCTTTCTTCTATGGAATTTATTTCAATAGGTTACATTTAATGTATATTTAGGCTAAATGATTTTGAATGAAAATCGCGAGAGGGAGTTAAGAAAATGATTGTGTTTTCCCTATATTTAGATAGAGTGTGCACTAGATATATTGAAGAGTAATTAATGTATAAATAAATAAAGCTACACATTATCATAATATAAAATTTCAGTGTCAGATCTATCAACAAATAGGACATATACAAGATAGTTTATGATGTGTGAGCTCATCCACGAAGGAAATAGAGTCCAAACCAAAAACAAAAATCTTCCAATCCACTAAGAATGTTATTTCAGTTGATGAAGGTGGTTGGGATGAATAAAATCAACAATCAATAGATTAAGAGACTATATATCCAAAAGTTTCTATTAAGGAAATGACTCTTTCCTTAGATGCTAGAGAAAAAGACTAGAATATTGTTTTTTTCTCCCTTCAAGCTGGCAGTTGTTAAGGGTGCATCATTAGGAGGAATGGAGAAAGTTCATGAATTTGATCATTCTAATTATAATAAGGAGCTATTTCCTTCTTGGAAGTGCATGAAGCCATCTTCTAAATTATAAATCATGCTTCTGCAACCTTTTTCACTATGGTGGGTTGAGATTAAGAAAAAGAAACATAAAAATGTAAAGATCAAGGACTTCATTCATCTTCAATACTCAACATGCTTTATAATTTTTAGTTTTATAATAATTTGGTTCTTTGAGATCTTTTTTAATATAAATTGTTAGGTGTGGAGAATCTTATTCTCAATTTTTGTGTAAGGCTCTTGTAACATCTAGAAAATGTAACTACTTTTCTTTCTTATGAATAAGAAGCTAAACATGCTTTATAATTTTTAGTTTTATAATGATTTGGTTCTTAAAAACCTTTTTTTATGATAAATTATCAGGTGTGGAGAATCTTATTCTCAATTTTTGTGTAGGGCTCTTGTAACATTTACAAAATGTAACCACTTTTCTTTCTTATGAATAAGCTATGATTTTTTTGAATAATTTTTTTTTGTCAAGCTAATTATGTTTTAATAAACATGATATACAATTCAATATAATTATATATCAATGAATACTATTTATAGTTTATAGTTTATTACACCAAACTAAACTATACTTAAGTTAGTATAGAACATTTTTTATTCCTTATTGATCTATTTTCTATGAACTATGTTGACCAGTCTTTTTTATATTATGAATCATTGTATTCTATATTATGAATCAATATATCCACACGCTTTTCATTGATATTAGATGATCATTGAGTGGCATGGATTATGGAGGTATGGCAATCAATATCTCCATTAAATGATGTTGGTCTAATATAAGTGTATGTGAATCACAATCCTTGTCAATCCATATTTTAGGATTGTCAAGTCATTTTATTATTGAACCATACTTAAGTTAGTATAGAACATTTTTTATCCTTATTGATCTATTTTCTATGAACTATGTTGATCAATCTTTCTTATATTATGAATCATTGTATTAGTTGATCATTGAGTGGCATGGATTATGGAGGTATGCCAATCAATATCTCCATTAAATGATGTTGGTCTAATATAAGTGTATGTGAATCACAATCCTTGTCAAGTCATATTTTAGGATTGTCAAGTCATTTTATTATTGTGGCATTTTTCGCAACATGGTTGAATGAAGTGAATAAAATAGATCATGCATAGATCAACATCATATTAAACAAAAGAATATAACATATATCGAATAATATGGTTTCAATTCCAAATACTTATATTCATCAATCTTGTTCCAATGCCAACCGCCATGAAATCTATTTCATCTGTTCTTAAGTGGTTTAGAGTTAATTATTATACATTTTGTATTGATCATTATCATTATTGTTTCAACATATTTTGGGAGAAAAATCACATTTACATTTTGAAAAAGGTATTCCATACACCTAAATGCTATTTACGTTTTGCAAAAGGTATTCCGTACACCTAAATGTTAAAAGAGACATTTCTAATTAGCACTAATAAATATGTTTTGATGTTGGTTTTGGAATGAATTAAATTCCCTTTATTACGATATTTGATATCATTTAAGTATGCCTGATATCATGTAAGTACGTGTATCAACCCTTCTGTCTTTTATCAAATGGTACATTTATATTATTATAAAGTTGATTATAATGAAAGAGACATTCTACATTGATTTCTTCAATTCAATATGGCAAATGTACAACATGTAAAATATAATATAAATTTGATTATAATGAAAGGGAGATTCTACATTCATTTCTTCAATTCAATATGAGAATATGTGGGTGGGGGGGCTTTAATAGAAAATCTTTAATAAAGATTTTCTATGAAAGCCCCCCACCCACATATGTGGATGGGGGGGCTTTAATAGAAAATCTTTATTAAAGAGACATTCTACATTGATTTCTTCAATTCAATATGGCAAATGTACAACATGTAAAATATAATATAAATTTGATTATAATGAAAGGGAGATTCTACATTCATTTCTTCAATTCAATATGGGAAAATGTACAACATGTAAAATAATTTTTAATGTGATATAAGTGAGATAAATATATACTTAATTATGTTGAAAGGCATATACCTATTGTAAATGAGTGAAATTAATAGTCTTTTAATCTAAAATCTTAATTTGATAGTTAATAATTGAAGATGCAGGCATATTCTTAGTCATCCTCATAAATCAATGAATGTGATTTATTATTCATAACTTCCTTGCATTTATGAATGCATCTGTTAACTTGTTTACTTTTTCACATTTACCTAATCATATTAAGAAATTAATGTAAGGTCATATGATTGTCATGTTTAGATGATTAACATAGATCAATATATGTGCAAGCCACGTTTGGATGATTAACTTGCACTACCTCAAACTCATTACCACAGATTACATGTATCATATTCGAGGTAGACATTCATTTTTTTAATGGAGTGTGAACGGTGACATGCCTGATGCCACGTTTGGTTTGCGTTCAAGATATCTTTGAGTTCACAAAACACAACAATTAAGAATCAAATTATTTATTACATGCTTAGTTTTCACTGGGCCATGGATTTTCTGTGGGCCTTACGTTTTAACTGTTCTAATTAGGGATTTTTTTTTAACTACACTGGGAGTTTTACCAGTCGTAAGCCTTTCGACGTTCACCAGCCGAGACTTGCGACTGTTCTAATATTAGTATAAATATTAAAAAGGTTTAGCACCATAAATATATATTACATGCAACATTTTATTTCTATTCATGAAAGTTTAATTTTTAAACTGAATGTTTACTTTTTCAATTTATATCATATGTAGTATTTATTCTCAAATTTTTATACCTAAAAAAAATTGTTTTAGTAAATATAAAATAAATTAGAGTGATTTTTAAACATCTTAAAATGTTTAACTAAAAACAAAAAATTATATTATGTATAAAAATGTTTTTTTATTTAATTATGACAAAAAGAAAATTAAGATACTATAAGGAGGTGGTTAACCTTGATTTAAAAGATCAAATGTATCTTTTTGTTTTAATTAATGTAAAGAATAAAGTTAACATTGTTAAAATAAGAACAAACTTTCATGAGTTGCATAGTGAAACTACGTTTTTCATGATTTTCAAAACATAGTATGATGAAATAATTTGTCATCTTTATGTCACTAGGAGTGTTAAAGATGAAAAAACATTTTCTCTTAAAGAGTCCTACTTATAGCCAAATTATATCACAATTTCAAAATATTTGTATCAATAACAACCTTCCTAACCTTTTAGGTCATCTAAATTATGATGATTGTGGAATGCTTCTATTAATACTTTTCGAACACAAAACAAAATTATAAAAAAATCTAAGTAATACCTTACTTTTCTCAAAATCACCCATTATAATTTCAATGAAAATTAATCATCATCATTATTAATATGAATTCTTAAATTTTCTATAATAATGTCTTATTATATTTATTTAATAAACAATCACATATCTATAAAACATCAACTTATTGATATTTCATTGTTAAAATGAATGTGGCAAAGTTACCTTTTAAATATAAAAGTCGTTTTGTTTGTAAGCTCCATTGACATTATTTTGTGGCATACATAACACGTATATGAAAAGATGAGCGAGTAGGTGTGTGCCCATCGAAGACAAATACGAAGAGGTAGGAGGAAGTCCTCATGTCATGACAAAACATATCTTGTCTCTGGACTATAGAAGGTGTTAAACAACAAGGAGGTAGGAGAATATGCTAATTACGCTCATGTCTTGGGTACCACATCAAGTAATTTGGTTGTGTACGCAACGTTGGAATGGGATGGTGGTATGAAAACTATTTAATTGTAAATAAATTTACCTAAATACTTTTATAACATTATAATGCTCAAGTTATCCATTCGTCTTTATTTTGTCTCTACCCAGATTTAATGTTCATTGCCGGGGTGTATAAATCCGTAAGTTATTAGAAAGTATTAGTATAATGTGTAACTCGACTCTAAGTATATATTTATAAGTCGTTGATTATATATTTAGACATCTCATGATGATGTAATGATGTAATTTCAAAGGCATCTAAATCAAGTTTAAGGTATTTTATCAGATTAATCAAAATATGTAATAATATGAAAAAAAGGTTTAACAAGTGATAACATTTTAAGGTATTTTATCAGATTAATCAAAATATATAATAATATGAAAAAAAGGTTTAACAAGTGATAACATTTTAAGGTATTTCATCAAATTTATCAAAACAAATAATAAAAAAGAAAAAGAAAAACGTAAAACATGTAGATATAAAATTAACATAAATGTAAAAATGATGTCTACTTGTTATATACCATTTAAAATTAAACAATATAAAAAAAACCAAAGAAAAAGAGTAAAGTCAACTAATAAAGTTTATTAAATTTTTAAAGAGATCTAAAATTAAAAAAATCATGTTAAATTAAAAAAAAAAAGAGACATGAAATTAGCATGAGTACAAAAGTATGTATAATCATTGATTCAATGATGTCAGTTTATTATTCAGTATTAAAAATTAAACTTCATAAAGAACAATCATTGATTTAATGACGTCACCTTATTATTTAGTATTAAAAATTAAACAACATACATAAAGAACAAAGAAAAAAATAAAGTCAATTAATAAGGCTTATTGAAATTTTAAGAGATCACAAAATTAAAAAACTTACTGAAATTTTAAAAAGATCACAAAATTAAAAAACTTACACTAAGAAATATAATAGTACTTTTATAACATTATACTATTGCATTGTATGTTATATTTGTTTCCTATAAAATGGAAATAAAACATGAGAATACACATATGTTTCTTTCTTGGAGGTTACAGGTTCAAATCGAGATGGGGTAGGGTATGTATACTTCTGACTTTAGCAATAGACAAATTATTTGGTGGAGAGGGTCCCTTGTCCCACAAACACAGAGGTATGATACACCAATTTGGTGTCTAGCTTAGTTTTAACCTTAAAAATAGATTATTATTAATATTGTATGTTATATTATAAGTTTACATAATTATAATAAAATAATTTATTATAAATGTATTTATATAAAAATGTTTCTTAAGTCATGATTAAATTGCGAGTGGGGATCATGGTATCTATTTTCATATATGAGACTAAAGATATATACTACGAAACAACACATCACTCCATTGAATGTAGCATGAAACATGATTACAAGAGATATTAGCTTCCTTAGAAACACTATTTAGGATAAATCTTTCTTTTCATCCTAGAGTAAGACTAAAATCTACTTTTGATTGGCTAAGATTTTGTCCTAATAAGATGTTAAGAAATAGGTTAATGTTCCAATTCTTAGACCACTAAAGAGTCATTTAAAGTGACATGGATTTCTATCAATAATGGTCACTAAACAACCTACATTAATGGATAGTAGCTAATAATAGTTCTAGCAATGACTCAAAACTAAGTTAGGATAGTTTTTTTTACCTTTAGGAAAAATAAGAAAGAAAGAAAAAAAAAGATTGTTATGATTTATGTTTAAATAATTGAATATAATTCCACACTTTTATATCTAAAACGAAACCCCACTTTTTTTGGGACAATGGCTTAAGAATCATTTCTATCAAATTTCATGCATATATATTAGTTTTGGTCACTCATTTGAGAAACTAAATGGATATATTCATGATATTCCAAAAGAATTACTCATTTATCAATACTTTAAAATATGACATTGGTTTCTTGTTCATTCTTTTTAATATCAATAATTATTTTAGTTCCAGGATTTCAATACAAACATTTTCTATATAACCTCTTTAAAATATGACATTGGTTTCTTGTTCATTCTTTTTAATATCAATAATTATTTTAGTTCAAGGCTTTCAATACAAACATTTTCTATATAACATGTAAAGAAAATCTATGATCTATAAAGTAAGATCAAGGATTTCAATACATAAACATTTTTTTGGTTATACGAAATTTGTCTTTCATTTCTTGAATTTATTTAAAGGAATCTGGTCTAATAACCATCTTTACACATTCAAAAAAATGGAAAAAATAAAACAATAATATTTTATCATGGATATATATGGATATATTTAGAATGTGAAACAATGTACAAACCCTTCCTTATAACACCGGTTGCAACTCCCTTATATTCTAAAAATAAGGAATAAATATATTAGTCAACATCCCTTGCTTAAGGAGGCATCCCCCTCACTTGTAGCGAGCAAACTGTACTGTTTCCTTATTGAAATACATAACTCACTCTTTCTCAGTCATCAGGGTTAGTTTGATATCAATAAGTTTAAATATTTGTTAATAAACTTAATTAAATTATAATCAACATTTTTTATATCAATAAATTCAAATATTTGTTAATAAACCTAATTAAACTATAAACAATATTTTTGATATCAATGAGTCCAAATAATTGTTAGTAAACCTAATTAAATTTTAATCAACATTTTTAATAAAGTTAATAATATTATATTTTATAGTATCACATATATAATTAATAATATTATATTTTATAGTATTACATATATAATTGATTATATTTATAGATATATAATTTAACAATTAATATTAGTATAATTTGATTATTGAATAGTATGAATATATGCTTATTGATATATTTATTATTATGAAATTGATATTTCAATTATTTAAATTTATTTTATGGTGTTAGATTAAACCTTGAATATTTTAGGGTATTTATTAATATGAAATTGATATTTCAATGATTTAAATTTATTTTATGGTATTAGTGTAAACCTTTAAATTTATTTTATGGTATTAGAGTAAACCCTAAATATTTTAGGGTATAAGTATAGTGAAAAAAAAGTCCGTGGAGAAAATAACAATTATTTGTGTCAACAATCAAACAAAACTCAATTGATCAAAAAAACATAATTAATATAAAAAAATAATTATATTATATAATTTTTTATATAATTTATGAAATGAGTAATATTTGTGTATTATATCGAGCTGGTATTGATGTCTAAGGCAAGATAATGATAAAATTTGTTCATGTCACTGAGACGAATGTCATGTAAACCCTTATAGAAAACAATACGAACCACATATATTTTAGTAAGGGTTGGTGGACCAAACTTGACATGATTGATTAAGATTGAACAATGATGGGGTCCAATCTTTACCAATAATAGGCTTGTCTACATACGCAGGCAATGCCTATTTATAATTACATACGCAGGATATGGATATCCATACGAGTGGCCATTATTGGTTCGTTTTTAGCATGATATAGGTGATAAGTTTCTCCATTATTGGTTCGTTTTTAGCATGATATAGGTGATAAGTTTCTCATCTTCCTCTGGTTCAAATGTGCGGAGCTTAGGAGAATAGGTTTTCGCTCACCCAATCGAAGAAGATGAGACTTATCATCTTTATCATGAAAAACGGCCTGTTGTACTTGGCCTACAATTGGAGATATGCAACGCGAGTCCGGAGATATACTTCGCTGGTAATTTTGTAATTAAACCCCGTTCCTATTTTGATTTCAGCAGTGTTCAGTTCAATTCAATATACAATATTCCCCGGTTCTTCAAATCTTGTTTATTTCTATATTCATTCAGCTGTTCAATTCGTCAATTCAATATCCAATACCCGAGGTTCTTCTCATCTCCATCAAAACTATCTTAGCTACTAATTAGCAGCTCCAGGGTTTCAATGCGTCTGCTTGCATCACTTACGCTTCATTAAAATGGGCGTTAGTCTGTCCTAATTCAGGAGCGGTATCTTCCCGTGAGAAATTCAACAACGAATTGACCTGTTTGTAATTTGTTTGTGATATCTTGCTATGTTTGTATTGTCTTTTGTATAATCAGATCCGTCACAGCGTTTAATGACCGGATTCTATCTATATTTTCAGGGAAAAATAACTTCTGACGGGGTGGTTTGCATTTTAGAATAGAAAGCAATAATATATAGCTTCTATTTCTATTTCTGTGCTCAATTACGATCTCTAGGCCGGGAAAAATTTATAATAGAATTTCTATGTTAGCTGGATTTTACACTGCCCAGTGTATATTAGATATTCATTGATTTATTAGACTAAATACTTTATTTTATTTTAAAAGTTCTAAAGCATAAATATAATTAACAGGCTAGTCTACAGTGAATGCTTATGGGGAAAGGTAACAGAAGCTAAATATTTCGGAATTTTGTTTATTTTATTTTTAAATAGTGAAGGCTTATGGGAAAGGTAATAGAAACTAAATATTTCGGAATTTCTTTTGTTTTATTTTTAAATAGTTTAGATAGGAAAGGAAATTTTTACATGGAAGATAATTTTGTGAAGATCTTGTTCAATAATTGAAAAGCTATTTTCTGATACTATTGAAAGAAGGAACAAGTTGAGAATAGTGGGTTAAGGATTTGATAAAAAATCTTTTTTTTTTAGGATTTATTTATTTATTGTAGAAAATAGTATCAAATCAACATAGATCTATTTTAAAGTTTATGGGATGTAATTTTTTTAGAATATAATTTGCATTTTGAAAGATTTCATGTTTTTAAAAATGAATAAGTTCTTTTTTATATATATGTTTATG
This sequence comes from Picea glauca, assembly GCA_000966675.3. Lineage (NCBI taxonomy): Eukaryota > Viridiplantae > Streptophyta > Pinopsida > Pinales > Pinaceae > Picea > Picea glauca. Next base: position 479,946 of record JZKD02S1873845.1, read on the forward strand.
TTGATGATTGCACATCTAAGTCATACTCAATTCACCATTAAAATATTTTTAATGGTAAGAATTTTTTAACTTTAAGTTGTTATATATATACTTGTAACTAATATTTTTTTAAATGTCATGTATAAACTTTCA
>JZKD02S1873845.1:484341-497422 GCA_000966675.3 Picea glauca
TAAAAAAAAAAAAACCAATATACTTTTAAATATATATAATTAAAAAGAAAAAAAAATGTTAAAACACATATATTTTTAAAACTATTTGAAGGAACTAAACATTTAAGAAATATAGTCTAATTTATGGTTTATTAAATTATTAAGTTTATCTAAAAGTTAATAATAAAATCATTTTCTTATATACTTGTATAGACTCTTAAATGATTCTAAGTTAACTAATTATGTATAATTTGAAAAAATACTCTAAAGAAAATAAGAATTATGTAGTTTGACAAAATATATATATAAACAATTTTATAAGAATTATGTAGTTTGACTATATATATATATATATATATAAACATTTTTACTTTTTACTTTTGATTATTAATTTTTGTTTTATAATATTTTTTAATAACATTACATATATAAACGAAACAAATCAAATACATATATACATTAAAGTTAAAAGAGAACCATAATTTTTATTTTATTATAAAATAAAAATAATATTCTTTAATTTCTCAAATCACCATACAAATAAAACACAAATATACAAATATACATTATAATTCGAGTATGACAATGGAGGATAATCATATTAATGTATATTTCATTTCTTTTCATTTTCCTTATTCTTTTTAATTTATTCTCTCCATTGGAAATCACGGCACGGCTCTTAAAAGGAACCACTTACTTTTAAAAATCGGAGATATCCACTAAATGATTTTTTTTATAGGATCTATGCATGATTTTTTTATTTCATTATAAAATGAAAATAATGTTCTTTAATTTTTCAAAGAACCATACACATAAATCACAAATATACATTATAATACTAATTTTTATTTCATTATGAAATGAAAATAATATTTTATAATTTCTCAAAGAACCATGCAAATAAAGCACAAATATACATTATAATTATAGTATGACAATGAAGATACTTATGAGATTAAAATTACATTATTAATCTGTATTTTATTTCTTTTTATTTTTTTTATTTTTTTTAATTTCTTTTCTCCCTTGGGAAATCAAGGTTCTTAAAAGGAATCACTTACTTATAAGAATCAGAGATATCCACTGCATGATCTTTTTATAGGATTCATTGCATGATGATGTAACATCTCGCTCTTGCGCGCGCCTGATGTGACATATTTTTTGAGAACATTTGCGTGCAAGTGATCTGGTTCATTATATGATTTTTTGTTTCGCTTACGGATTCTAATGATGAGATTGTGGATTATGATGTTATGTTATGTTATTTATGTATAGACAGGTGTTATTGACTCGTTCCTCCTGAATGTGTATTATTCTTGACAGATTGAGGATATTCATGGCATTGATGGACCTCCTTCATCTCGGGATCGAGTCAGGGGGTGGACTGTATATGGTTTGTGTATTTATGTTTATGCATATGTGACATATGATTGGGTATATTATGATGTTGTTTATAGATTACTGACATGTTTCGTTGATGGATGCAGGATGACAATTGCTTGTTAATCAAACTCACATTAAGAGTAAGGGGTCATGCACGATAACGAGAGATATTGAGGGGGAGGTGTGTCAACAGCCCTACCATATCCTATTAGCACTCTCGTCATGGATTGAATTGTAGGTTAATGATTACCTAGTTCGAGAGATCCACGATGTCATGAGGGAACATTGAGACAGTCGCTCATGAAGATTCTAAGGGGCATGCAATAAGGAAGGGTCCTTATTCCTTAAAGGGCCTTAGTCTCCCACAAGGTCACATAATGGAGTATTGAATTCAAGGGTTGGACGTCTACAAAAATAAGTCAAAGGTGATTGTCACCTTTGGAGCACGTAGTGCTTCTTGAAGGGGATGTCACATAAATGAAACATGAATAAAGGTGAGTGGCACTCTTGGAGCACGTAGTGCGTCTTAAAAGGAACATCGTGATTTTTAACATAGGTGAGTCAATGAATCTAGCTGCCTAGAAAAAAACATTTTATTTTGACATGGTCAACCTTAAAATAAATGTTGAATGAGTAAATTGTATTAATTATAAATTCCATTAAAAAAATGCTAAGCCTAGTTGGAATTAAAGCTTGGGTCTAAATAGGGTAAGAGGACTAAAAATTGATTAATAAATTAATAAAAGGCGGATGAAGAAAAAAAATCAAATTAAGAATTTAAAAGGGAAATAAATTATCTAAGAATTAATTGTTGTTTATGTGCAAAAATGGTAATTTAGAACTTAGACAAAAAGGAGAATTTAATTCAAGAAAGAATCCGAAACATAGAAAAGAATCTAGTCTAGAGAACTTTCATAAATCAAAACTCAACTAACCTTTAAGAAAGGCATCGGTCATTAAAGGAAATTGAAGGAATAAAGGGACAACAAGGAGTTCTTTTAGGAACTCTTTTAGGTGGGTGAAGGAATTTGGAAAATTAATTTAGTTAATTAAATGAATATCCGGTGCAACTAAGTGATTGGGTGGGAGAGTTTTTCCTAATTAATTTTAATAAAATGAATTTAACGTGCAATTGGAAGTTTCACTAAGAAGAAATCTATAAAAGTAATGGGGGAGAAAAGGAAAGGATCATGATTGGTATGCATAAGGTTACGCTGTCGGATTTTTCTTGACAATTTTTTCTTATGGGAGTTGGTATACCTAGTTCGAATAGAGAGTGGTAGCTCAACCTTGCAAAGTGATTTGGGTGCTATCTTTTCACTGGTTGTTCAAATGGCCCCTTTGCATCTCGGGGGAGGTATCGATGAAGTATTTATGGTTAACAAGCGGGAGGAGGTCCACATCGCGAGTTGACGAGAAACATCTACACGCCCATTTCGTTGGTGACGGTAATTTGATTAGAATTTTAATTATCATAAGAATGGTCATGTATAGTAAATTTTATTTATGTTTTCCTCAACTGTATTATAAACTCCATTGTCGAATTTCTACAGTTCCCAAGATGGGTACAATATAGAAGAAACTTGTTGAGATTGAATTATTTTCTAAATTCCAAAATCCTTTAACGAATATATTATTGCACTATTTATATCTATTGTTTGTAGGATTAACCTTAGATTGTTGCCTCTGCATTTTTCATTATTTCCTCTACATTCTTGGAGGAAGTTTAACCCTATGTTCTGAGCCAAAACTCGCTCAGCTATCTCTACGATTTGCCTATACTCTATGTTTTATTTTTGCATGTGTGGGATTGTAATCCGAACATGGGATCTCATGTACCTATCTGTTTTTCGTGTAAAAATGTGCTCAAACTGTGGGGTGAAACTAGAAAGAGTTTTTACCCTCCTTACCTCTACATTTTTGGTGTAAAAACATGCTCAGAGTGTGGAGGAATTTATCTAGAGTTTTTACCCTCCTTACCTCTGTATTTTTGGTGTAAAAACGTGCTCAGAATGAGGGGGAAACTAGTAAGAGTTTTTACCCTCCTTACCTCTATGTTTTTGGTGTAAAAACGTGCTCATACTATGGGGGAATTTAGCTAGAGTTTTTACCCTCCTTACCTCTGTGTTTTTGGTGTAAAAATGTACTCAGACTGTGGGGGAATCTAGAAAGATTTTTTACCCTCCTTACCTCTGCGTTTTTGGTCTAAAAACGTGATCAGACTATGGGGGAACTATCAAAATTTTTTACCCTCCTTACCTCTGCATTTTTGGTGTAAAAACGTGGCCATATTGTGGGGAAATTTAGCCAGATTTTTTGCCCTCATTACCTCTACATTTTTCGCGTAAAAACGTTCTCCGACTGTGGGGAAAACCGTCATACATTTTTACCATCTTCATCTCTATGTTTGTTGTATATTTACTCACCCATTTCATTTTTTTATATGCCAGCGATTTCATTTATGTATACAATGAAAATAACCATTAAATGCTCTTTGTTTGTTGTATATTCACTCATCCATTTGGTTTTTATTTTCCAGCGAATTCATTGTTGTATACAACGAATTAAACCATTAAATGTTCTTCATTTTTTGTATATTTACTCAGCTATTTCATTTTTGTTTGCCAACGAATTCATTGTTGTATACAATGGAAATAACAAATAAAATATTTGTGATTGTTTGTATATTTATTTAGCCAATTCGTTTTTAATTTTCTAGCGATTTCATTGCCTTATACAGCGAAAATAACCATTAAAATCTTTGAGCACCCTTGCTTCATTTTTCTCTACGATTGGAGATAGAGGGCGTTGCCTCTCTCTCTCTCTCTCTCTCTCTCTCTACTTGACGTTTGCATGTAACCTCTCCATGCAATCCAAGAAAAAAAAAACCTTTAATATAGTAGCCTGGAGTTAGACCATGGAAAACACATGTTTTTATCAATTCAAGAATATTAATTAACTTAATAAGGATGTTTATGTGTAGCTATATAATTTAAAATATTTAATGTAATCAATAATTTTGTCTAAACAATAACACAATTGGATTCTATTCAATGGTATTATGCATAGTCAAGCTACATGAAGAGTTGTCTTATTACAAAGCTTGAAGCACTTGATAGTTGATTTGTAATTATTTTTCTCTTGCATCCTTTAAAAACTGCTGGATTATTCTCTGCGCCCTTAGAAAAATGACTGACAGATGATTGATTAATCATTTAGGATCGCTTGCAACCGTGAATAAATTTGAAGCATGGTTGGTCAATATTTTGATTCTCTTGTGCATTGAATATTACTGGCAAGGAATGATTACATTAATGATTGATTGCGTGCACCAATTAATGTTACGCATGGTTACACAAGTGGTTAGATTTCTAGTGCACCATGAAATCCAATTTAAAGAATGATTATGTTAGTTATTTACTTCTTGCACAATAAAAATTTATTGTAAGGAATGATTATTATTGATTTTATACTTCTCGCATGCCATGGACTAAAAGTGGAATTTGATGTTTTCTACACTGCTCCCTGATTATATGATGATTCAGATTGATTGGATTTTCATCTGTGCCCTAATTTAATTAACAATTATTACTTGTGCCTTTAAATTTGTTAATGTATGATGGATTAATAACTAGTTTTCTATTGCATCATTGAATATTGATGTTTCCTTATTGGATTAGAATTTGGTTACTCTTGTGCCTTTCATATTATTGAAGTATGATTGATTTATTAATTGTATTCTCTTGTTCCTTGAGAAATAAAATCGATATCTCTTGCATCTTGAATTCTTGATGTGTAAACGATGGATTAATTGAATAAAATGCTTGTGCATAGTTCGATAATATGATGTATGACTAGTTGAGGAATTAGACTCCTTGTGCGCATTGAATTATAACATAATGTATGATTTTATATGTTAGTCTTCTTGCACGAAATGAAAATTTATTATGACAGATGATTGCATATTGTGAATAGGATTACACCACAAATAACACTCATAAATGATTTTGCTCCTTGGATTTAATATGGTCTATGATATTTTATGTGAATGGTTACTTGCACGCCATATCTAATTGTGGATTAGGATTGATGAAATTGATTATCGTTGATTTTGTTGATTTAGCATAGTTAGTTGGGACTTGAATGTGTTAGTGGGATGTAGACACCTCCTTGTTCCTCATAACAGTCGCCAACCATGAGACCTTAAAGGGTTAAAATCAATTGGAACCTAGGATTCAACTTTTCTTATGTATCTTGGAGGTCCTAACCTTGTAGGGTAGGTTGGACATGTAGCATATTATGTGATTCTTGTGATTATCTTCATGATCCTTATGTTTCATTATGTTATGTTATCTTATCCATTGTTTATCTGATGATTGTCCTATGAGATGTGTTGAGTGTTTAATATTCGTATTGTTATGCATCGATATTAATTGTAGAATGAAATGATGTGGTTTGTTGTTAATTAATGTGTTAATGCATCGACATGTGTGTTGTGGTTCATGGTGATGATATACCAACATTGTGTCGTAATTGATTCTTAATGCATTAATTTTGTTTCGTTAATCTATGTGAATGATGTGTCGATGATGTTGAATTTAAGTGTGATGTTTAATTCCTAACGCTTAAAAAATTTACCTATTGTGTCTCTCTTTTGTTGTCGTAACGACGAGGCCGCTTCATAAAGAACAAATATACATTATAATACTAATTTTTATTTCATTATAAAATGAAAATAATATTCTTTAATTTCTCAAAGAACCATACAAATAAAGAACAAATATACATTATAATTCCAGTATGACAATGGAGGATACTTATGGGATTAAAATTGCATTATGAATATGTATTTCATTTCTTTTCATTTTACTTATTCTTTATAATTTCTTCTATCCATTGGGAAATCAAGGTTCTTAACAGGAATCACTTACTTATAAGAATCGAAGATATCCACTGCATGATCTTTTTATACGATCTAAACACGGATTGAATCGTTAAAAATCTAGAAGATAGATAAATTATTTTGATTCTCGAGTGTTTTCCCTCATAGAATGGATATTAACGAACCATGTGAATCCCTTACGATATATCCAATTTATACTTTGAAACCAACACAAAATCTACATAACTTACTCACGAACATAATGTATTTCAAGAAAGGGTTACAACGATAATCTAAAAGGTTAGTCTTAGATTCCTTGTAATAATTCCAATTTCTACTTTGAAAGAAACATCGAATATGCACAACCCATAAAAAAATAAAGTATTCTGGAAGAGGATCCGACCATAACCTAAAAGTTTTCCTTGGAATCTAACTCACATCCAAATAATGACTAAAAGACCTTTTTTTTTCCACAAGAAAATTGCACATTATATTAAGATATATAATCAATTCACATAGACATAATAACATTACATACAAAGGCCTTTCCTTGTGTCATATCGACTTCCATATATACTAAATATCATATCCATATGACTATAGATACCACTAAGCCACTATGATGACAATCCAAAATACAGTCTAAAAAACTATCCCATAAAAAAAGTAGTCAGGAACTTTTTTATAAAAAACAATTTGACATTACATTCATACAAAATGATACCATCAAAAAGTGTCTCACACTTGCTTGAGTCATATAGTAAACACTAGTACAACTTTATAAGACTCTTGGTCCCTCATGACCGTCAATCCACTGATTGTATGTGATAGCTCCAGGACGCTCTGTAAGGGACTTTTTTGATAAAATATCAACCTCTTGATTTTATTCTCTGTAGACATGGGAAAATGTGATGAATAAAAAGTGCTTGATGATTTCCCTTACCTGATATTTCCAACATTCTATGGTAATGACCTGTAGAGGACCAATATTATTAAGCCAGTCAATAACAATTTTTGAATCCCCAATGACATGGATATCTGAGATAGAAAGTCGATGAGCCAATGTAAGGACAACCCAAGATCCCAAGAGTTTGTCTCTTGTGTTTGTACCTTCACTACAATTGAGAGTCCACCTGTAAACTAAGTGATCGTTGAGCTTTATAACACCCCCCACTCCACTTTGTTCCCCATTCCTTTGTGTTGCCCCATCAAACCATCCAATGATTTTTTGATGAGGTAAGATATGGATAGATCGCATAAAGCATTTCTGAGTTTTCTGGGGACTATGGCAGGCCACAGAAACAATGGATAGAAACAATACCTTCTCCAAGGATGGAGACTTAGATTCAAATATAGCCAAGTTTCTTTCATTCCATATGTGCCAATAAATGAATGCTGGAAATGTTGAGTGACTAAAATTCTATCTGTCACAAAATTGAAAACATTCCAACACTGTGGAGATCGTCCACCCTATGGCCATCTTTTAATGAGATAAAATATTATTCCAAACAAAGCATGTGAAAGGAAATTGGAGAAATAAGTGAAAAAATGAATCCTCATGACCTCTACAAAGAAGACAAAGACCAAGACCTTGTCATCCTCGCTTGAGAATATTATTCCAGGTAAGCAGTTTGTCTTCTATGAGGAGCCACATAAAAAGGTTGATCTTTTGTGGACAATCCCAGGTCCATAGATTTATCCTCACAACTCCGCTATTGTTCTTCCATAACTCGAAAACCAATGCATTATAAACATTATTAGTTGTTAAAAGGATGGTACAATCGCCCCTCATCTACCTTAACTCATCCCGATTATCTGATAGTACTATGCCTGCTTCAATCAAACATATTCTATATTTATCATATTCAGATGCAAGATCGCCCACCAAGCCCAAGTTTATATTGTTGCGCCAATTTGTGCATATCGTTCCCTAGGCCGGAGCCCTTCTTGCTTGGTAAAGATAATAAACCTGGTTAATATTTAAATTGTTTATCATCTCTGCAGAAAGATAGGAATCCTTTCCCATCCCCTGGATTTCATCATTTGCTATAATGATAGAATCCCTCGCCCCTAATTTTCATGCCAGCCAGTGCACAAGCAATGGTAAAGCATCCAAAAAATTTCTCCATGTTTGTGAGCCAGTGTGTGTAGTTGGAACAACAATGCGCAACCAAGTTATCACTTATGTGTGAGGAAAATATTTATCTTTCAGAACCCATTGCCATATACGAGGATGCAAAAAAACATGGAAAATAGATTTTGCAGCTAAGGCTCTCGAGAAACAAAAGATGTTTCTGATCCCCCATCCACCAAACATTTTTTGCAAGATACCAGATATATAAAATATGCAGAACAAAAATAAAATGCTAGAAATGACAGAATAACAGTAAAATATCCAGCGTAATCTTCACAATAACACAGAAATGATATAAGAATAGCAATAGAAATAACACTTTGATTCAAAAAGCAATGTTCATAGGCCTCTTCGAGGGGGCAACCTCCAATCGAGCAGTTCTCTATTACAATAATCTCCAAGCTAGGGTTTTCTTACCCTCGACCCTTATTTATACTAAATATGTCTATTAAGAGAAACATTTAGAGGAAGATCCTTCTAGAAGTAGAAGCTTCTATTAGGTCTTCTTACATCCGCCTTATTCTATTTTATTGAAAGGCCTTATTAATATTGACCTTTATTACATCCGAATACACTGATCTACCTATGTGCGGGTTAGGACCTTAACATGTCCGCCTCCTTAAAAACAACCTTGTCCTCGAGGCCTGAGATGTGGAAACTGTTGCAGAATGGTAGTTGGTTCCCAAGTGGCATCTGCTGGAGTCATATATTTCCACTGTACTAGAACTTCTTTGATGGTTCTCTGACGCAGGAAATGCTCACGCTGGTCCAAAACTGCTTCTGGCTGTAGCCAAATGGATCCATCTTCAGCTTACTCTGGAAGGTTGGTTTGAATTTGGCACCTGGTTCCAATCACCTTCTTCAAGCATGAAACATGAAAAACAGGATGTAGCTTTGACTGACTGGGCAAAGCTAATTGATATGCGACTTGTCCCAGATGCTTGAGAACTGTGTAAGGGACATAAAATTTGGGTGCTAGCTTCTGAAAATGCTCGTCCTTGAGGGAAGTTTTCTTATATGGTTACAGTCTTAGAAACACCTTATCCCCTTCTGCAAATAGACGTTTAGAGTGACCTTGATCTGCTTGCTACTTCATTCTATTCTGTGCCATGACCAAGTTCTCTTTAAGAGTATGAGGGATATCCTCTCAGACTGTAAGTGTTTGGTCAACCGCCTGGACCTTCGAGGTACCCGGTAAGTATGAGAGAACTGAAGGTGGCTTTTGTCCATATACCTCTTCAAAAGGAGTCATGCGAATGGCTGTAAGGTATGTAGTGTTGTACCACCATTCGACAAGGGGTAACCATTGAGCCCACTGGTGTTGTTTTTCAGAGGCAAAGTACCTCAGATATGTTTCCAAACACTTGTTGACAACTTCCATTTGACCATCCGTCTAGGGATGATAAGTTAAGTTGAGATGCAATTGTGTGCCTTGTAGCTTAAACAGTTCTTGCCAAAAATTGCATGTGAAAGTTGGGTCTCGATCAAAAACAATAGAGTGTGGCATGCCATGAAGCTTGAAGACCTATTCCATGAAAATTTGAGCCACCATGGATGCAGTAAATGGGTGGTGAAGAGCGCAAAAATGAGCATACTTGGAAAGGTGATCCACCACCACCATTATGACTGATTTATTCCCCGATTTGGGTAAGCTGTAATAAAGTCCATAGAGATATCCTTCCAAATAACAGAGGGAATCGGAAGCGGTTGGAGGGTTCCTGGATATTTGACTGTTTCTCCCTTGTTGCGTTGACACACCTCACATTCGGCGATAAACTTATGGATGTCTTGTTTCATACCATCCCAGAAAAAAGAACGTTTGATTCGGTCATATGTTTCGGTGAACCCTGAGTGCCCTGTTGTGGGTGTAGCATGAAGCTCAGAAAGCACTGTGGAGTTGAGCTTGGATTATTTACTTAAATACAAGCGGCCTTTGTATTGAAGCTCATCCTAGAGCCAGGAGTACCCTAGGGGAGCCGGAGCCTTGTTTTGCAGTTGCTGGATTAGATGCGAACTTTTGGGATCTTGAAGCCATTCCTAGCACATAGCTTGGAGCCAATCGGGTACAATGAAGGAAAGAGAAAAAAGGGATCCTTCATCTTCATATTTCCGGGACAGTGCATCCGCCACAACATTGTCTTTTCCCTTCTTGTAAATGATCTCATAATCATATCCAAATAGCTTAGTCACCCATTTCTGTTGTTCCTAGGAGGAAATGTGTTGTTCCAGAAAGTACTTGAGGCTTTGATGGTCAGTCTTAATTTGGAAGCGTTGCCCCAAGAGATAAGGATGCCACAACTCAACGGCATGCATAATCACCAACATTTCTTTTTCATAAATGGGTTTGCCCAGATTCCTTTCAGACAGTTGCTTTCTAGTGAAGGCCAAAGGTCAACCCTCTTGCATAAGGACAATGTCGATTCCTTTCCCTGAGGCATCACATTCCAACACAAAGGTCTTTGTGAAGTCGGGAAGGACCAGAACTGGAGTGGTGCACATGGCCATCTTCAAGGTTTGAAAATCTTGAGCAGCTGCTAGAGTCCAAGTGAAAGAGTTCTTTTTGAGGAGGGCTATGAGAGGTGCTACAATCTTTCCGTAGTTCTTAACAAACTTGCGATAATACCTTGTGAGGCCCAAAAATCCACGCAAGATTTTGAGAGTCTTTGGGTGTAGCCAGTCTTGCATAGCTTCAATCTTTTTTAGGTCCACCCTGATGCCATCCTTTCCCACCAGATGACCAAAGTATTCTACTTTTGAGGCACCAAAAGCACATTTGGACTRTTTCAGGAAAAGTTGGTGCTAAGAGAGTAGGCAGAGAACTTGATCCACATGAGTAAGATGGTATGTCCAGGTTTTGCTATAGATGAGGATATCATCAAAGAAAACTAATACAAAATGACGGAGAAAAGGGAGGAAGACATGGTTCATGAGGCTCTAGAAGGTGGAGGGGGCGTTACACAAACCAAAGGGCATGACCAAAAACTCATAGTGGCCCTCATGAGTGAGAAAGACAGTATTGGGAATTTCATCATCTTTCATACGTATCTGGTGATAGCCTGAGTGAATATCAAGTTTGGTAAAGAATTGGGCGCCACTCAATTCATCCAGAAGGTCATCAATGATAGGAATGGGAAATTTGTCTTTGATGATCAGTTTGTTGAGAGCACGGAAGTCAGGACACATTCTCCAAGAACCTTCTTTCTTCAGTACCATGACGAATGGAGAGGAGTAAGGGCTCATACTAGGACGGATGATGCCGGCAATAAGGAGTTCCTGGACCATTTTTTCAATTTCATTTTTTTGTGCAAAGGGGTGGCGATATGGACATATATTGGGGGGAAGGCTTCTTGGGACAAGGGGAATGGAATGATCATGGACATCGTGGGAAGGAGGGAGTCCTTGGGGAGTGGAAAATACAGTTTGATGTTTAGAAAGGAGGGCTTATAGGTCTTGGGGAACTGGGGGTGTCTTTGTGGCTTGTATGGCGTGGAGTTGGGCAATGACACCAGAATTACCTTTTTTGAGCAGTTTTTCCATGCGATGAGAACTGATGACCTTAGGTGAACCAACAGTGATGCCTTGGAATTTATATTGGTGGCCTCCTTGGTCGAATTTCATGGTTATGTTCTGAAAATCCATGAGAATGGGACCCAAAGTTCTTAGCCAGTCTGCACCCAACACAATGTCGCAACCGCCCATGTCAATGATCAGTTCCACTTCGGGAGGGTCGGAGGGATGGTTTATGTCAGTGATTTCTGGTGACTCGGGAACAAGGGGAGTGTCAACATCCTCTTCCAGAATATCCTCAGAGATGGCCATAAAAATATTTTGTTCCTTACATTAGTGGCCTGGGAAATATTTGTCATCACAATTATAACAGAGGCCTTTGAGTTGGCGTTCAACCATTTCATCCCTGGTCAATTTTTGGATCTTTAATGGAGCGGAGGGAGTAGTGGGGTTTACTGGTTTAGGGCGAGGGATAAAGGAAGGCTTGCGGTTTTGAGAGAAAACAATTTTTTTTGCTTCTTTAGATTTTTTAGTAGCCTCCACCCAAGTCGTAGGTCGAGCCATGAGGACATGGGCCCGAATCTCCTCCTTGAGGCCACTAATAAAACACTCTCAAAAGAAAGCATCAGTCATGCCCTCTGTTCGAAAAGCCAGGCGCTCAAATGCAACTACGAAGTCTTCTACTGTGCCTGATTGCTTCAATTTTGTCAAACGACCCAAATGGTTGGTGTCAGTGTCAAAGCATTCATAAAGCTTAGTCACAAATTGGGTCCAAGCAATATACCCTTGACGGGAAGTTTTTCTCCATTGCCACCATTGCCAACGTTCCTTATCTAGATGGAGAACACCATACCAGAGTTTGGCCAAGTCATCTGTAATGTTGTAGAGAGAGAAATAATGTTCCATTTGGGTGACCCAACCAGTGGGGTCCCAGCCATCAAATTTGGTTACATCCACTTGCAGAAGGCGTATGTCCCGTTGAAAGTGATGGGGCTAAAAGGAATGGGAAGAAGTTTCACCTTCAGTCTTTGTATGTGCATCAGAAAAATAGTCATCGGTAGGGATCTTGAGTTTGGTGCAGAGTGATGCAAAGATAGATTCATGTTGGGTGGTCAGTTCATGTTTGACTTCCGCCATTGCGGACTGCACGACTACATTTGCGGATGCATTTATGGTGGTATTGATGGATGCATCAC